>CM060869.1:589406-754223 GCA_030737845.1 Acorus calamus | reverse complement strand
GTGTATGTTCTGTGTTTTTCATGTAGACATAGGGGTCGAATAATCTTTTTTGGTTTAGTTTGATGTATTTGTTTCTTTGTAACTCATGCACATGCTGCTATACTTCCCATGTGATAGGCTTAGGGTTAGAATTTTCTTTCATCCCTAGTTTATGTTAATGGAAAAGAGGAGGGCATTCAGAGTGGATTTATATAATCATAAGGCATTCCCTTGTATTCTTTATCATCTTATCTTAATTTCTCTATCCATCTCTTCCAATCTCGTGGATATAGATTTGTCTGTCAGTTCACCTACAATAACAGATTCTGATGGTGATCCGCTTGTTTCTTGCATCCAAGTCATTAATGTGTATTGACCCATGATATTAATTTTCTGATTAATACCCTTTTCCACCATTTTGTGGAAATGAAACAGATAATGTTTCATTAAATAATTATGATAATGTTTCTCTAAAGAATTATGCTTTCAACTCTAATAAATTATTTATCTCAAAAGAAATTTATTTGGGGCTATTTTTCTGAATCCTTTATTATTTGACATAGAGGTCTTGGGACTTCTCATACTCTTTAATAACCGAATGTTTTTCGATCATAGCTGGGTCACTTTGTGATGCATTAATTACTATGACATTACATGAAACTTCCACACATCATGAAAGATAGGTCACTTAGAATTATCTCTGTATTCAATTGACCTCATATCAATTTTACATGTATTTTTATCTGGCTAATTAAAGGCACATTAATTCATCTTCATTTTGTCATATTGTCATTTTTAATATTTATTTTATGTTTTCTTTTGCAGGAACTTTTTATGCAGAGTTTGCATTCTGTTGGATTTTATTCTTTAAGTCCACGAGAACTGATTGAGGTGGGCGTTGAGTAACATACTAACATGTTATACTACATCAGCGTGTTTTATAATTATAATTATTTTTTTGGCATGCTTATGCTTACTCTGAGTGAGATGAGAGTTACTACCAATTTCTTGTGAAGGGACTACTTTTTGCAATTGAAAACAATGAATTTCTAATTTTCAGGCTATTCGAGGACATTATACACAGTCAGATGAGGTTATTCTTGAAGATATGACTCTTCCAGGGTTAGCTGAATTTAAAGGTCATTGGCGCGGTTCCCTTGACGCTAGTGGTGGGGGCAACGGAGATACAACAGTAAGCATTCATAAAACTTTTGTTTGAATGTTTCCTCTCATTATGTTGTTTCTGAGTTTCAAAATTACAATCAAGAAATTATTCCTGACATGATGTCATAGTGTATACAAGAATCATTTACACATTATATACACAGATGGATAAGAAAAAAAGATTGGGTACTTTATATGAGCCATGGTGCGCCTTAAACCTTGACATAGTAGAGCCCAGGAATTCTAATATCATTCATGGTCAAATAATTTATCATATCAACATTGAAATTAGCAGAGGAGATAAAGTTGAGACTTACAGAGAATGCAGAGTTATTCATTAAAGTTTAATCATTTTTATTCACTGTTAGAAACTTATTTTTATGCTGCATTAATGGGTTTAGTTTGAAGAAAGATGTCATTTTGATTTTACCAGGTGTCATTTTGTGTGATCGTATATATACACATCATACTTGCATCTTACATGCATGTTAACTAGTAATTCATAGTAGTTCATACCATTTTTAAAATAATAAGAGGTGACTCCCATGATTAGATCTGCATTTATGGCAATATTTCTTATAATATGGGTTCTTGATATCTTATACCTATGAAAACTGTCACATTTTGGATACTGCTGATTGTTCTCCCATAGCATCATACTATTGTATGGGGTTATAAATGGTTGTCAAAGTTTTCCATTCTACAAATTTAATTTGATAGGATTTTCAAACGAAATTGAGCTGTTTTAATTATCATTGAGTATGAAGTCATCTTCTGATTTATACATGCTGCATTACTCTCCCGTGAATCTTTATGTTGTACATGTTACATCCTATGAGCTGGTGTACTTTTTCTGATACCAGTTGCTTGTCCTGTCCATGTGTTATGAAAAATTTATCAGAAGTCCTTAGTGATCCATTTTGTTTTGGAAATATGTTCTTTTTTTTTTTGAGAAATGTTCAGATCATTTACACTAGCAATCTTTTCTGTTGTTGAGCTAATTATTTCCCATATCTCTGCAGGCTGACTTCGATTTCATGGGGATGATTGGGAGTGGGGAACTTATAAAACTCAACGTGTTCTAGCAGTTGGTGCATATAGCAATAATGACGGATTGCGCCTTGAGAAGATTCTTATACAGAAGGACAATGCAACCCTACATGCGGATGGGACCTTATTGGGCCCAAAATCAAATCTTCATTTTGCTGTCCTAAATTTCCCTGTTGGTTTGGTCCCCACCCTTGTACAGATTATGGATCTTCAGCTTCAGACTTTATACTTTCTTTGCGTCAATTATTAAATCCTATAAAAGGTATATTGCACATGGAAGGGGACCTCAGAGGAAGTCTCGCAAAGCCAGAATGTGACGTGCAAGTAAGGCTTCTAGATGGTGCAATCGAGGGCATTGATCTTGGACGCGCAGAGATTGTTGCTTCACTAACCTCAATTGGTCGGTTTCTTTTCAATGCTAAGTTTGAACCTATAATTCAAAGTGGCCATGTGCATATTCAGGGAAGTGTTCCTGTGACCCCTCTTCAGAAAGGTTTCATACAAGAAGAGATCAAGGTAAAGGAGGTAGACAACTCAATGGTTACCCCTGGTTGGGCAAAAGACAGCACTAAAGAATCCGTTGATGAATCTAGTGACAAAAAGATATTGAGAGAGAGAACAGAAGAGGGCTGGAATGTTCAGCTAGCAGAAAGTCTGAAAGGCTTGAACTGGAATATGTTGGATGCTGGCGAAGTAAGGATTGATGCAGACATTAAAGATGGTGGCATGATGCTAATAACAGCCTTATCCCCTTATGCCAACTGGCTACATGGGTATGCAGACATAATTCTTCAGGTAAGTGTTGATAGATTCTCATGCTTTCGGCCAAATATTTTCAGTTCTGTTTCTCACTGTATTGGCAATTTCTCCATTATGTTTTTCAGTTATATACTTCCTGCGCAGAAGATAATTTTAATAAAATTTAATGTGATTATGAAAATAATGTGTTCCCTCAATTTGAATCTAATGTGAAGAATACTTTGAGATTAAACTTCAAAAACTACAGCATTTGCTTTCTGTCTTTCTGACTTTGTGCTTTGCGACAGACCTTTATTAGTATTAGAATATTGTTGAACAAATAAAAAACTATTCACCTTTTAAAATAAGAAACTTGTCTTGTTTAAAATAGGTCAGAGGTACAGTGGAGCAACCAGTGGTGGATGGATCAGCATCTTTTCACCGGGCATCTATCTCTTCACCGGTGCTCCGTAAACCCCTTACCAACTTTGGTGGCACAGTTCAAGTAAATTCTAATAGGCTAAGCATCAGTTCCCTAGAAAGCAGAGTGAGCAGAAAAGGAAAGATCTCTTTGAAAGGGAATCTGCCTCTCAATGCAAGTGAAGCATTTTCAGGTGATAAGATCGACTTGAAATGTGAAGTTCTGGAGGTGCGGGCAAAGAATATCTTGAGGTCAGATGTTTTTTCATTGACAGTTGGCATTATTTAAGAAAATGTTTTACGTTCTCAAGGTTATTACCATGTTCAAAGTTGCATGTGGGAGGTTTTTAGCATCCTTGGTTGGGGGTTTAAATTTTGAATTGCATAGATATTTTCTTGTGCCCCATATTGAATACCTGACATCTAGATTAAGAGCTTGCACCTCCTTGACACTGGATGTGGCCTGTTGAAATATATGTGATACAACATTCCATTCACTTTTTATAATTATGTAAATTTTGAATGACACAATTCACATAGGTGCATGACCGAAGTATCTTACGGGATTAGTGTTCATTGTACGATATGTATCACAACTTACGGACATGCTTGTGGAAATTTATTGCATAATGGTGTGGTATGAATCAGGCTATGCAATAATACTATGTGAAAATTTATTTTTAATTGCGTGTTGAGGCACGTGGGTGACGATCTTTGTTTCCCTGCTTTGGTGATTCTTCTATTTAATATGGGTGTGAAAACCTACAATTACCTAAAAAAAAAACTGCCCATGTAATAATCAAATGCAACCCAAATACACTTATAGAGCATGCAGAAAAATTTAACATCGGACATCTGTATTTTATTTCTATTCTTGTACATTTTGCATATTGTGCTGCACTAAATGCTGCTTCAGGAGTATATTGATGGTATTATTTTATTGATATTATGATCAAGATCCATGGATTAATTTATTCATATAACTGCATCATTCATCTTTTTTTTTCCCTCTCTGTTGGATGGATCACTGAAGTTGGTTTCTCAAATTACAGTGGGCAAGTTGACAGTCAGATGCAGATTACAGGGTCTATATTGCAACCAGACATTTCTGGAATGATTAAGTTGAGTCATGGAGAAGCTTACTTACCCCATGACAAGGGTAATGGGGCTTCTGTGAACCAATTGACATCCAATATATCCAGCTTCCCTTCTGGTGGTTATAGCAGAATGACTACCTCAGGGCATGTTTCACGGTTCTTTGGATCAGAACCTGCTTCCTCGAAGACCAAGTTCCCTCAATCAACAGGTGCTATTCTCTCTATCTACTTTTCATCATTCACTTCCATTTGTGTCGTTGAGGTCGTATACTCGAGAAACTTATTACACCTATATCTTCTTACTTGACCCCTAAGAACCAATGATTTTAAAAACTTGATTGGTGGGTTTCGTATTCCTTTCGGTATTTAATAATATACAGAATTGTTTAACAGATTTTTATTGTTTTACTGACAGGTATTTTTAAATTTTTTGAAGTTTCATTTAGTTGAACACGAATGTTTTGCAGTAAAATGGAACATGCTTCATACTCGTAAAAAGTTTGTGATAATGTGAAGATGGTGGATGAATCCTTGAATCTGTGTGACTACTTGTGCTATTCCTGAAAAATGTCTTGACCACTATTTGCATTATATTTTACTTTTGAGTTGGCTTAGGTAAAGAAGCTGAGGTTGAGAAGAAAATGGAATCGGCGAATTCTAAACCAGGGGTTGATGTTCGCCTCACCGATTTAAAGCTTCTTCTTGGACCGGAACTGAGGATTGTATACCCTCTGATTCTCAATTTTGCTGTCAGTGGGGAACTTGAGCTTAACGGGATAGCTCATCCAAAATTTATAAAACCCAAGGGAGTTTTATCGTTTGAAAATGGTGATGTCAATCTGGTTGCCACTCAGGTAATTCCAATTATTTTTGCGTATATAATTTCCTTTGTTGTTCTTTTGCTTCTTTCAGGATCTTTTCATATTGGTCTTATCAACATGCAGGTGAGGCTTAAACGTGATCATCTGAATATAGCTAAGTTTGAGCCTGATCTCGGGTTAGATCCCACTCTGGATTTGGCCTTAGTTGGATCAGAATGGCAGTTCAGAATTCAAAGTCGCGCAAGTAATTGGCAAGATAATTTGGTTGTGACCTCTACACGGTCCGTGGAACAGGATGTTCTTTCACCTACCGAGGTAAAGACCAATAATTTGTATCATTTACTTCCGGGTATTTGGTTCTCTTTATTAAAGTATGCTACTTTGGTTAGGTAGAAAGTATATTTTTCATTCATATTCATCAATCTGTGTTGTTGAATTTTGTGTTCTACAACCTGATATAAAGAGAGGAACGGACATTTGAAGTGAAACTTTCATTTCTTTAAATTGCTGTTTGGGGTTGATGAGAAACTCCCTCCCCCACTTCTGATCAATAAGTTTCTTTCGAAAGAGTGCTCTTACTCACGTAGACTTCATTGTTTAGTAAGCTTATGTCTTTGAATTCTTTTTCCAAATGAATTATTTGATTAAAATCCTATCATCTTTATTTTACCAATCTTGATATCTTAAAGTGGATCGTTTCTCCTTGCAAAATCAAAACTTCTACTTAGGATCTTAAAGATTCCAAAATCTGTGCAGGCTGCAAGAGTCTTTGAGAGCCAATTAGCTGAATCATTGTTGGAGGGTGATGGGAAACTCGCATTCAAGAAACTTGCAACTTCAACACTCGAGACGTTGATGCCTAGAATAGAAGGCAAAGGAGAGTTTGGACATGCCCGGTGGAGGGTGGTCTACGCTCCCCAGATTCCTAGTTTGCTCTCTCTTGATCCTACAGCCGATCCACTTAAATCGCTGGCAAATAATATATCTTTCGGCACAGAAGTCGAGATTCAGCTTGGAAAACGCCTCCAGGTATGTTCACTCCATTCTTTTCACTCTGTTGTATGTCTCTTCTGCAGTATTTCTAAATATGAATCAACTGAAATGGAGCAAGGAGATGGCCTGATTGGTTCAAATATTTTGGAATTCAGTGATATGTTGGATAAAAAATCTTGTTATTTCAAACATGTTTAGATGAAGCGAATACTATTTATTATCACCTTATACATCGACACCACACTATTATCTTTCTAGGCATCTGTAGTGAGACAGATGAAGGACTCGGAGATGGCGATGCAGTGGACCCTGCTCTACCAGCTCACAAGCCGCTTGCGAGTCCTCTTCCAATCTGCTCCATCCAACCGCCTTCTCTTTGAGTATTCAGCCACATCTCAGGACTGACCTGGCTGATCTTGATCGAGGCTCGAGACTGCTCAGATAAATTGTGTAGAAAATGTAATCCTCGTTGTATGTCCGGGGCTTCCCGGCGTACTTCGCCTATTGGAAGAAAATGTAAAGTTGAATGTTGTGTATATACAGACATTCCAATTATTCTTTGTTCTTGTTGGGCTCAAAAGTAATTGAAATTGCCCTCACATTCTAATGTAGCGTTTTAAATTGGGCCAATTAAGGATCCGTTCATACTCTTTTTTCTGGAATATTCTGGAAAATTATGTTTTAAATTTTTTTTATTTTAGTGTTCATTCCTATACATCACAAGTAAAATTTTTCCTTCTACGGAATCTATTGTAATTGAATTTCTAAAAAAGAGGAATTTTCTTTCTGGATTAGTCGGCCGAGTTATCACATTGATTTTTTGAAATTTATTGTAAAACTGATTTTTTTTTTTTTTTTTTTTTGGCATAAAATCAGTTTTAAGATAATTTGTTTCAAAGGTTTAAATGTGTCTTTTGAAAGTTTAGTGTTTTATTTTCAAATTTCAAAAAAAAAATTGTATGAAAAATCAACAAAATAGTTTTTATATTAAAAATTAATGTGTTGTTTTTTCAGAAATTAGTTTAAAACATGGATTTTATTTTTCAGTTTACGAGATTTAATACTGTAAATAAAATCAATAACGATGAATGCCCCACCTTGGATCGAGACTTGAGAGCCATTTCAACCGAAAAAAATAGTCTCAATGAGTTTTAGGTGGTATGTCTAGTTGAGGGAACTAAAATTAATTTACCTTTATAATATCATCATGCATATATTTATTTACAATTTTATTTATTTAGATTTATTTACCATCTAAATAAATAACAATAGATAGAGGGTTAATGATGGAATAGGCTGTTATTCGGATATCAATACAAGCGGGAATTAGGTGGTGTAGCCATTCCACCTCCCATTGGTATTAGGCTATACCAGACAATGAATAAATGAATTTCATTGTCAAATAAATTGTTACCATCTCTCATAAAAAATATCAAGGACCCACAAATAAATTTTATTTATTTTTATAAATTTTTATCTCCATCTTATTTATATTTTATCTATAATTTATTCATAATCAACTAAACAACAAAAATCAAATATAAAATAATTTATTTTACTAATATAATAATTTAATTTTAGAATCCTTTATATCCAAACGACACATACGCTCACTTGACGAGATGGGATCCAGTCAGGACTGAATCCACAACCAATTGTTGGGTATATATTTTACTCTCATATTGGATACCGATAATACTTATAATTTCATATTTTTTTCAATAGGGGATTGGATTCAATAAGAGAATGAAATATATATACAATAATTGGTTGTGCAATTCGATTTATACATTGTGCAGTTCAATTAAAAGGGTGTGCAGTTTAGTATTGACTGAAGTGACCGCATCCAGACATGAATGGATCCGGTCCGCTCCTTGACCCTCCTCTTGACCCCCATCTGACGTCACTCAAAGCGCCCGCGCTTGAGAGAGAGAGAGAGAGATGGACGAGAAGTCGGGATCATCACTACCGTCGATCGGCGCGGACGCGAAGAAACGCCGCGTGAGCTACTTCTATGAACCGTCGATCGGAGACCACTACTACGGCCAGGGCCACCCTATGAAGCCCCACCGCATCCGGATGGCCCACAACCTCGCCGTCCACTACGGCCTCCACCGCCGCATGGAGGTCTGCCGCCCCTTCCCCGCCTCCTCCTCCGACATCCGCCGCTTCCACTCCGCCGACTACGTCGACTTCCTCTCCTCCGTCACCCCCGCCATCGTCGCCTCCGCCGCCGCCACCCAGAACGAGTCGGGATCGTCCGCCGCCTCGGCGAGGCGGCTGAGGAAGTTCAACATCGGGGAGGACTGTCCCGTGTTCGAAGGGCTGTTCGAGTTCTGTCAGGCGTCGGCGGGAGGGTCGATCGGGGCGGCGGTGAAGCTCAATCGGGGAGACTCGGACATCGCGATCAATTGGGCCGGGGGGCTTCACCACGCGAAGAAGGGTGAGGCGTCCGGGTTCTGTTACGTCAACGATATCGTGCTTGGCATTCTCGAGCTCCTCAAGTATCATAGGGTCCGTGTTTCTCCATTGTTTCTTCAATTTTAGGTTAACAGTGGTTTTTCTTAAAAAAAAGTAATGATTTTGTTCATTTTCGAACATTAGGAAGTTCATTGTTTGGATAATCATGAGTCATGACCGCCTTTTAAAAAAAAAAATTGGATTTTGAGACAGTTTAGGTAGTGTTTGCAAACACGATTGGATGATTTAACACCTCAAGTGGTCGCATTTTTAGAAAGCAAAAAAGAAGAAGAAGCTTTTAATTATAAACAGTGAAAAAAGGAGCTTTTCAGGAAATAACAAAAAGTATGTTTCTGGAATCTAATTTCAAAAGCAATTTGAAGTGAAAAATCTAATTTCCAAACTCATTTCCAAATGCTACTTGAGCAGAGTAGCATTTAAAAACTATTTGATTTGGAATCCTATTTTTTTATTGCAAAAATCATTCCATCATTTGATTCCATTATATGAATTTCATTTTTTTTTTGTGGAATTGGAGCAAATTACGCCATCTGCCATAGTTTACTCTTTGTTCAATGCATCATCGACATTTCGCAAATAAAACCCTCCGTGTAATGGTTTTATGTATCTAATGGATTTATCATATTATCTGAGGATAATTTGTGATCCATTACAAGTTTTGTGACACATATATCTTAAAATCTATTGGCCTAGTTAATTTTCCATTTAGTGGTGTTTAATGATATTGTATTAGGGATGACGGATTATATGAAGCCTGTGATGATCTATGATGTGCGCATTATAAATTCAATGAGCATGTACATTTTTAGTATATTTCATGTTTATATTTGTTCCATTTTTTAATTTCTGAGTTTTTCTGAACTTTTGACAAACCCGAAATTTGAAATTTTTGCATCTTGGTGAATTATTCTGGAATGCATTTGTTATTTTAGTTCAATGATTTTACATTTTTGATACCATTAATCACAACTTACAGCTTTAGCTGATTCAAACAATGGCCAGCGTGTTTTGTATGTAGATATCGACATCCACCATGGAGATGGTGTCGAAGAGGCGTTTTATACAACAGATAGGGTCATGACAGTGTCATTCCATAAATTTGGGGATTACTTCCCTGGGACAGGGCATATCAAGGATGTTGGGCATGGCACTGGGAAGTACTACGCTCTGAATGTCCCCTTGAGTGATTGGATAGATGATGATAGCTTCCAGGGGCTGTTCAGGCCACTTATTCAAAAAGTCATGGAGGTATACCAGCCGGAGGCGGTTGTTCTGCAGTGTGGTGCGGATTCATTGGCTGGGGATAGGTTAGGATGCTTCAACCTGTCCATTAGAGGGCACGCCAGCTGTCTGTGCTTTCTCAGATCTTTCAATGTGCCTCTGATGGTTTTGGGAGGTGGAGGCTACACTATCCGTAATGTTGCTCGTTGTTGGTGCTATGAGGTTGGTATTATTCTTGTGATTGATCACATGATACATCTTTCATTAATTGAGCTTTGTTGTTGATCTTGTATGGTCGACTGCAATGGAGACAAGTTGAACTTTATCCTGAAATTGGAGAGCATTGAGATTACTTGATTAATACTCTTTTTTGTTTGTTTGGTATTTTGTTTATGGTCTGGATGGATTTCTTACAATGGTTTTAACTTGTTGCAGACCGCAGTGGCAGTCGATGTAGAACCTGATAATAGATTGCCATACAATGAATATTATGAATATTTTGGTCCAGACTATAATCTTCATATTGAACCAAAGAATATGGAGAATCAAAATTCTCCCAAAGATTTAGAGTGCATCAGGTAATGCTACTATGTCGTGCTACTTGAATTTGATCTTTTTATTGCTTATATCTTATTCAATTACTCTACCGATCAAATAAAAGAAATGCATATGCAATGTCACTTTTATACTTTATATTGGGTTGGAGTGGACATCCCATCTGTTCTTTGCTGCTGAATCAGTTGGACTATTAACTGGTGTTCTGTCATGTCGTCACTAGAGTTTATAGTTTGGTTCTTACCTGATTAGCATGTGAAGCACACACAGCGCCTTTATTATGTTTAGGAGAACAATCTCTTGCTTTCACAAATTTCATATTATTTTTTTCTTTCAGAAATATGCTATTGGAACATCTTTCAAGAATACAACACGCTCCAAGCATGCAATTCCAGGCAAGACCACCAGATGTAGAACCTCCAGAGCAGGTAAGATATCAGCCGTATCTAAATCTCACAGAGAGTTTGCTAGCTGTTTGTTTCATACCTCTAGAGTAGTTTTTCTCGTCTTTACGGAGAAGTTGATTTAATGCAGGAAGAGGAGGACATGGATCACAGACAGAGAAGACGAATATGGAATGGCGAAAATTATGAATCAGAAGATGAGGAAGATCAAAAGCCTCAAAATCATGATTCCGGTGCTGATGATCAACATCGAAACATAGTTTCTTAATAGTTGATCATTGAGACACTAGCAATAGCTTTATTTAATGATTATATGGTGAGTACACTTCAGCAGTTCTATTACAGTATAGCTCATGAGTAACTCTCACTTATCATCATACTCACTCTTTGATATTTCTCAGAGAGGCCTTTATATAACCTCAGTAGCACATTAATCTAGGAGGCTGCCTGTCATTTCCTAATGCAATAAATCTCTTTAAACAGTTTGTGAGTGAAGAAAAAAAATGCAGAGGTATATAATTTAAGTATTTGTGGTAGCTGCCTGAACTGAAGTCATTGGGAAGTAGGGCTTTGTGATTATGGCTTAGATGATGTCCAAGGCAATATAATAAACTATTGAGTAAACACTTTTTCCCCTAATTGTGCCTGTTTTCCCTCCTCTTCATGTAATTGCTTCTCTGCATGCATGCAGTGCATGTCTTAACACTCTTCAACATCTTCGCAATAGTTGTTCACGGTATTTTATACCAAGAGCAGTTATTTGCCTTGCAGAGAGGGAAGGGCATACCATTCAATATGCAACAAATCATTATGAAACATTACAGAATTTCATAAATTATGTATCAAAATTAGTTTGTGCAAATGGAGTCCAAAATTCCCTATTCCTGCTGTTCTGCAACTCTGCTAGAGTTCAATTTGCTTTTATTGGAGTCATTATATTGGCCTGTTGCAGGGAATAGGGAATTTTGATCATTTTCTGTTTCTAGGGTTTGTACATCTTGTAACTATATAAGGGACCTTTCGGCCTCCATTACTCAATACAATATTATTTCATTTATTTCATCTGCTTTAACTGAAATTTATATTACTCATGCAGCACCGGCGAAGTCAAAGAACTACCTTGTTAACATTTGGTGCCTCACATTCCAACAGTTTTTGTGACCACTGAAAATTGTTCATCCAGGCCAACTAGTACTGCACATGAAACACCCATGATATTTTTTGTAGGCAACTTGAGATTCTCAAGTGACACTGGCTGCTTAATTATTCTCATGTTTACTGTCAAAGCAGTCGAATATGTCGTCATGTGTAATTACTGTGCTTAATTATCAAACATTGTTGTTATTTATGTCTTTTTTGTTATTGTAATGCACATATCCTTGTAATTTTGCTTTCATGGGTGAAATTTTGGGTGTCCAGATCCTCTATAGAGAATTTCTGATGATATTCACTGGCTTTGCAAAAATTTGTGCTGCTATATAATGGCAATGTATGTTGAAGTTCCAGGTCACAGAGATGAAGATGATATATAATGCCCAACAAAGAGAATTTCTGTAGCTATGTTTGATGGAGGTTCTTTTTTAATTATTTGTTAAGAGGGAGTTATCTAGTTGCCTATCGTCAATCACCGCAAATATTCTGTTGTTCAATTGATAAAGTTAATTATATGAGCAAAATACTACTGCTTCAGATTCTTAATTTCACATTTATGATGTTCAGAGATTAGTTGGAGTTGATTTTTCCTTTGGATCCATGCTTTTATCAATTAGGTGAGTTTGGTAACTGTCCCCTTTAATTTGCTTTGTAAACTAATAGTCATTATATTAACAAATTATCATTGAAAAACTAGACTAGTAGTAGTTCATATAGGTTGATGACTAAATCACAAGTTGAAACAGTTCTAATCTTGTTTGCCCAAAAATTAATCCCATAAAAACTTGATGCCCTAGGAATCTTTTATTATTATTTTTATTTTTGTTTGTTTGTGGTAATAGAGGAATCTTTGATTGTTGGATGGGCTGACAAAATTAGGTCAGGTCTCCCCAATTATCTACATCAAAAGTGCAGTGAACAGAACAAGTTGGGTGAAAAATCACACTAAACAGTAACCTCTCAACAACTTATCCACCACATGTCAGATTTCACATAGGATGGTACAACCCAAACCTAACTTATCCATCAAGAGAAAAGCATTCCATCTTGGGCAGTTTAATGTTCATTCTCATCTTTCTGGAATTCCTAGTAAATTGCATTTGGAATCTCTTTTTGTGTGTCTTCTTTCATAAAACACACCAGAATTGGATTCCTTTGAATGGTGAATTCTTCTTCTGAAATAGAGTTACCAATCTGTCCAAAGTGTAATCCGAAGTGTTTATAAGCACTGAATACTTGAGAGAGAGAGAGAGAGAGAGAGGGAGAGAGAGAGGGAGAGGAGAGCTTTGATCTTTGTATTATCAAATGGAATGGTTTTATCAAATCTCATCTTCCTTGAAAATAACTATATATAAAATACATAATTTGAATAGATAATCACACAATAAGCTATAAACAGAATGAAATTATACCCACCACAACAAGATTGACATTCACAGAGGCGAAGTTATTCAGAACTATTGCAACACAGGGTGCAACACTCCATGCAAGCGAAGCAAGACACTGCAGTACACAGCAGAGTGAGGACCAAAACACACTGATCATTCATTTCGTTGCAGATTTGGATGCAACACATGCAGCAGCAGCAGTCTGCAATGTGGTTGCAGCAGCTAACAGCCTGGATGAGAACTTCAGCAGGTTCTGGTTCTGGTTTGGCTTCTCCAAACCCAACTGGAAGGTTTTCCATTGTCGCGGTCACATCACCGAAACCAATATTCAGTCCATGGACAAGTATGATCTTGTGATTTTTGGTGTCATTGTATTTCTGGAGGTCAATTTTGTTTGCCTGTTTACATGAAATATATGTTTTTCATTGTCAGTTATGAACCACACCTACAATCAACATCTAGCAAAAGTAGAAAGAAAATGAGTGGGACTTTACCACTAGCTCTGATGCGTTGTTTTCCTTGTTATTCTGCAGCAGGACCATAAATGTATACTCGGATGGGATATCGTATTGCATGCTCATCTTTGTGACCTGTAGGATTGAAACAAAATTTGATAACCTTTCATATATAGACAAGACACAAAATTTAACATCGATATAACCACCTTTTCCTCCAGAAGTTTGCTTTCGGAAAACCACGCCTGAGATGTAAGAAGATCTATATGTTGTTTGGCAAAAACCTGTCAAGGAAATGTTTAACTGAGACAAGATTGAATGAACGGTGAACCTCCTTTAGTAATTATGCTATAGCATTGACTGAAAATTGAGTTCATCATGGCATCTCATGCATGACCGATGCGTAACAGTATGTACTCTATAAATCAGAAAAAAAAATGCTGATTCATCTTCAAGGCTGTACAGTGTAGCATTGAATAAAGAAGGAAAAGCTTGTGATGCCTATAAAATGATGGATGAGATGGGGTGACAGATTAATAAGAGACCTCTGGGGATGGTGTCCAAGTTTCACTCATCAAGAGAACATTTTAAGAATTCAAAACATCATGATACAAATTCAACATTGCTTCTAAGATCGGGGATTAAAATGATTGACAGGATAATAATCAACCAACTAATCCAATACAGAAAACCTTTATGTTAAGAATAAATCTAGCACCTTACTTTGTTCAGAGGGGTAGCTTCTGTCCTTTGCACTTTCAGCTGAGTAACAAAATTCGTGAGGTCAGGCAAGGTACCTGTAGCTTTGCAATAGTCTGGGAAATCCCCCCGATATCTACCTGATACAACCAATGGGGATCTATTTGATAGATCTGCGATATTGAAGGGGTACACCTAACAAAAGGGGCAATGTCTGTCAATCATTCCAGAATGTCAAGCCAAAGAGGAATCTTAAAGCAGATCACAATACTACTCTCATATCATTAAACATTGGATTTTAAACACTTCCTTTCCATTCAAGTATTGCTTATATTCTAAATATTAAAGCTGAATTACCATTTCCAGAGCATTCCAATGTTACAAAAGAGCAATGTGATGAAAGAAAATGAGAGCTGGTAAACCAAGTATGGTTGTCAAGAAAAAAAAAAACAATGAAGCTCTCACATGTACATGCATGTGTAACTATGCATATTTTGAAAGAGAGGTTGTTTAATACCTCAAATTCATCAACATGATCAAAGGCATCAATGTTTATATTCGTAAGAATTGTAGACAAGGTCCTGGCAAAGAGTCTTTGCATCCGAGTTTCAATTGAATCTGTGAATGAACAAGAGATGAGGTATAAATAAATAATATCATGGTCCATGATGCAACTATGCTTGTTACTTGTTACTTGTCAATGGAAGATCTGGCAGAATCATATTTCACAAATAGATCTTCAAGAACAAACATGATTTATTGACCATGGGTTACCAAGAATCACAAATTATGAGACTCCTATGATGGTAAAAAAGTGCATATGTAAGTGTTTATTAGAGTAAATTTCTGGAAATATAGCTTCTTTTTTTTCAGTACATCATGGAAGAATCAACACTAAAAAAGATTTAAAAAAAAAAACATTTGGTCTGACGTTTAAATTGGCAATATAAAGTAGATTACATTTTCTCTTTTAGCATTTGCAATGTTTATTAAGTTAAAGCACTTTCCATCTGCAGACATTTTCCAGCTTTTGAAGAGCTATTTCTAAACCAATGCAACTTTTGATTGATATAAGTAATATACATTACCCTAAAGGCATCCCAAAGCAACCCAAAGGCATCCTATATATTGACATCGCCAAAAAATGATATAAATAATATACACTAACCTACATCATATGCTGCATCATAATGTCCCCCTCCAATCGCAGCCAGCATCCGCAAGAAATAATGGTTGCAATATGAGCCTGGCAAGTATCAATAAAACAAGTATATAAAATATACAATTAGTTAAAAAAACTTCAGTGATGAAATAGAGACTTGGAAAAGGTTGATGCAAGACTGCAAGTTGTTTCCGAAACATAAACATTCATTTATATATCACCACATGATTTTAAAGGATTAGATAACTGTTATTGTCAATTCTGCAAAATGACGTAGGGTCTGTTTTAAAATGGGTTTGGGGAGATTTTTGCAGGAATATGAAATCCCAAAACCTGTTTCCAAACCTAGGAATTGATGACAGCTTTATTGAAAATTTGTGTCAAGCCTATGGCTATTTGGGATTCAAAGACCAGCTTTTGAAGAAGCTAATGAAAGTGTCTTCGTGGAGGCCATTTTCAAAAGTTCAATAGGTTTAAAAAGTCACATTTTCCCCCACCTTATTCAAAAATTATAATGGTATATCCATTCACTCCCCCAACACTCTCTCCTAGGATACCCAAATAAAAAAATGTCAGACCCTCTCTTTGCGCTTCTCCTCTTTAAAAAAAAAGAACTGCTCTCTGGAAGGTTAGTTCTACAACGATTCTTCAATGCTCATGGGTTTGTGTGTCTTCAAAACAAGTTCAGATATTCACTCTTTAAGGTTTCCATAATCAAATTCATGTTTTGTTTATTTTTCATTACTTAATCTTTATCTTTCTTTGTTGACCAACAATCTAACCATGATGTGGTACACTACCATCATTTTGCACTGCATGAGAAAACATATCACATATGAAGGACCCCAATAAAATTTGTTGACCAACAATCTAATCAATTTAAAATTCCCCATGCAAATTAGATAACATCAGTTTATTAATATAAAAAATGTTTAAATGTATTTTGCTAGCCTACAGCAGTGATTGAAAAGAAAGGCAGAACCCGTTACCAATTCCAAAAGTGGAAATTCGTGGAGACATGGATACTCTACTTGGGATGAGCGATTTTATAGTACGACAGATATTGCGTTCATCTTCAACAGCTCCATCAGTGATGAGAAAGATATGAGGGACTGAATCACGAGCATTAGATAACATGTCCATTGCCTGAAGGAAACCAAAAAGGAATACAAGAAACAAAGGCAAACCTCTTCATTTGTTACCAGGAACAAATAAGAACAAAAAAAAATCTGGCAAGAGAAATAAAAATGAAATAACAGGAACACCATTGTGAAATTAGTTTGAGAAAACCCAAACATTTGTCAATGATGCACAACAGTACTGCATATGTAAGTCCAATGTTCACAGTGATGCTCTGACAAAACTGTATAGGTATGGCCAAGATGCAAAAGAACAAACAAAATAAGTGAGATACTTTTACCTCATTCAAGGGGCGCATGATATTTGTTCCACCACCTGCTACAAAATTTTTGTTTATCCATTGTATAGCATTTTCAATCATTTCTGTTGTTGCCAATTCCAAATATGATGAAAATGAGAAAGTCTCTTCATTAAATGCTATGATGCAAAACGAATCTGCTGGTGCCAGCTCCAAGAGGGCCGCTGATAGTGCATTCTTTGCATTCTCAAGTGGTTTTCCCAGCATGCTTCCACTCACATCAACAAGAAATACCACTTCTTTTCTGAAAATCTATTGAATATTTCAAAAGAGTAAGTCAGATATATCAATTTAATCTTCAATCAGCTATAAATTGGCACCAAACCGATTGAAAGCTACAACAGTCCTAAAAGGTGAGACTAAAACAAAATTCAACGGAAGTCTCACGGTGATCAAATATATCTAAATATCTATAAACAAATGCATTATGTAGCCAACTTCATTAAAATATGTGATGAGAACATGTTATCGATGCATTGATAAAAATCATTAGGTTGCGCAGATGCATTGATGTGATAACTAGGAAAAGACAGTAAACGCATGTCAACTAGCCTTTCTATTATGGTTGCTTCCAGGAAAGAGATAAAGACAGAACATCTCTCTTTGATCAGTATCATACAGAGATGGGGGGTTCAGAAGTACGCCGCCAAAAATATCATTTGAGTAAACCTGAATAGAGCAAAGCATGAGAGAATAAGTAAGATAATTGTTCTTCCCAGTGTCACTGAAGGAAAATTGTAATCATTTATAGTGAATCAAAAACCACAAAAAACAAAGCAAATGAGATTACATGTGACAATGCCTGCATATAAACAAGTGTCAAAATTCCGATTAAGAGCCTCACTGTACAAAATTCTGATAAAGAGTGTCATTGTACAATTTTTTTTATAAAGAGCTGCACTATAGACATAATGTTATTTTTTCTTTAATAGGTTCCAGTCATATAGAATTACAGCAATAGATGCTTTTCAAGCAAACTACAAAGGGATCATATAAATTTTAACTTAAATAGTGATCCACACAGGATCACATAAATGTAAACTATAACTGACATCACAAATAAATTTTGAGCTGACTGTACCATCCAGATAATTACCTAGTGATACATTAAAGAAAATCCTTCCAAGGCAAACTACAAATGGAATCATGTAAATTTTTAACCTAAACCGTGATCTCATCATATACTATTTACATAATCATGCATTTTTAAACTGTCATCAATCATAGAAATCATCAGCTAATTGTACCAACACAACATAGTAGATATTGAAAGGATGTCAAGTCACATTCTTACCTTATAAGAGAAAAGAAAATCAATTTTTGACCATGCATCAACGTCAACTTCATAAGAAAAATACAATATGTTCGCTTGGCGTTTTCTCTCCTACAAAAATTGAGAAGCAACTGGTTAAACAAAAAATTATGATGAAGAGAATAATTTGCAAATTATTCATTTCACACCTTCAAAGGATGGCTTGTTGTCTCGCACAAAACTTCCTCTCCTGAGCCAGTATTGACATTCAAATTTATGTTTTCCCTTTTTGGGAATCGCTTGCCAAAAGGAGCAACATACTCTGGAAAGCTAAATGGTATGCTGATTGTAAACTGGCCATCAGCGTATAGAAGTTGTTGAGACCAACTTACCTTAACAGAAATTATGGATCCTCCATCAACCTTGTAAGAACATAACACAATATTAACAAACGCTTTTAAAAAATTAAGAAGAATACTTAAAAGGTTTAATCCATCACAAAAAAAGTTTACCTGTGGTATGGTTAAGGAAAATATCATGGGTTTCAAGAAGGCCCCACCTTCATTCATCGCAATCTTTTCGATGCTCTCTTTTTCTTCAGCCTTGATCATTTGAGTAACATATGATTTTCGACTGACCTCAATTTCAACACCTAGAATTGAACCCTATTAGCCAGATTGTATATTTTTTCCATGTCTATGATGTATAGAAGGGGAGAGAGCAAAATGTAGAGCTAAAAAAATAAAACATCATGACTACTTAGCTCCACCATCAGCCACTGTCTACCATAGCCGCCAGCCCAGTCTAGGCCGCAACCGTCTCTCTGCACTATCCAGTGGTGTTGCTAGAGCCACTCTCTCTGCTTTCCTTATACCTTTTCTTCTCAAGTGAGTTCTTGAACTCGTTGGCCTCGTACTCATATGCATTGTCTTCAAATTTACTTAAAAACTGATTGATAAGACCGCCCTTATTCTCGATGGCATTAAGTTCCCCAATCCCATTAACTTTGATCTTTTTGTTATGTTGGATTTTAAGGCTCTAATTTAACATGTTAGTGATTAATATTAGAGATCTAAGTTGTAATATTTAGACAAGTTAAATACATACTTACAGTGTATGTGTTATTAATTGATTTGACAATCAACAACAGGTGCAATTCTTCAAATACAAAGTTGAACTGAGACTCTTCTAGATTTTTACGGATTGTCACGCCGCTTTTCATTTGTACATAAAATGGTCTACGTGAAAAAAGTAAAGACAAAAAATCATTTTGATAGAAATATCTAATAGAAAAACATTTTGTATTAAATAATTTGATTCTTAAAGAGATCAAACCTCACTTTTAGGGACCTTATAAATAAATGTGTCTCACATTCGGTTAATATTAATACAATGATACTTGATATGGTCGGGGATGGGCATTTTGAGTTGGTAACACTTATAAACCCTTTTATAAGTACATCGATCATATTTGCAGCTTTAATTATCACATTAAAGATATTTTAATCAGTAGTTTCAATATATAGAAGTCGAGAGTTTTTCTTCAAATTGAGTCTTCCGACAGATTTGTGCTCCACGAATTGTCCAAAGACAGATTTGTCAAAGGGCTCAATTTCAACTAAAATTTTCAACTTCTAGATATTGAAAGTACTGATCAAAATACCTTAAATGTGATAGAAGAAGTTGCAAAGATGATCTATGTATTATAAAGGGACTTACAGATGGCTTCCAACTCAAAATGCCCCTCCCCAACCATATGTTAAGTATAATTGCATTAATATTAGTCGTCTTCGAGACACGCTTACGTATAAGGTCCCGAAAGTTAGGTTTAAACTCTTTTAAATATCAATTTAATACACAATGTTAATCTATTAGATAATTCTATTTAATGATTTTTGTTTTTACCTTTTTCTTGTAGACAATTCATGTACAAATGGAAAGCACCGTAATAGTATGTACAATTACAGAAGATTCTTCTTAGTTCGATTTTGTATCTGAAAAATTGCACCCATTGTTGATTGTCAAATTAGTAACACGTACACTATAAGTGTGTATTTAGTATGTTTAAATTTTACGACTTAGATTTCTAATACTAGTCTCTATCATGTTAAACTAGAGTATTAAAATCTAGCATAACAAAAACATTAAAAGTTGATGGCATCTGATGCCATCAAGTATAAGAACAGTCTTATCAAGCAATGTCTAAAGCAAATTGCAATTAATGCATATAAGTATGAGTCTAATGACTGATAAGAGAAAGCAGAGGGAGTGGTCTAACGGATAGTGGAGAGAAGCAGCAGTGTTGTGACGTAGAGTGGGCGGTTGTGGTGGACAATAGATGCCAATGACGAAACCAAGAAGTCATGATATTTGACTTTCTAGCTTTACATTTCCGTCTCTCTCCCCCCTTCCATAAATCATAGACACGAAAAAAAAAAACTCAAATCCAATTCATCAAACACAAACATTCAACACAAAAAAAACCCAAAAAGAGGAGTCTCGAGATTCACCTGCTGCTCTCCCATGGGAACGACGAGCCGGCAATTGCAGCTCCGGCTGCCCATCACACAATGCACCCGCCACGCCCCTCTCACCTCCACCAACGCCGAGTCCATGAAACAATCGACATCAATTGCAATCTCATTCATCTGGAGAGGGATCAGCGCCGGCGGGTCGCACCGCCCGTACACGTAAGGCTGGTAGCTCGGCACGTCTGGGTTGTCCACGATCGCCGGGTCTCCGATCACCGCGTAGACCATCGGCGCCGTCGGCAGGTGGTGATGGTGCTGTTGATGATTTGCCTCCACGGAAGACGTCGATGACCTGTCCATCGCCGCCACCGGTTTGGGCGGAGCAGCCGAAGAAGACGAATGCCGTTCCTTCCCCAAGTAGATCCGCTTCGATAGGTTCAGCCCGTCCTCGACCGACTTCTCGAAACCGTCCTCCATTGAAATTGGAGCTTTTTGAAGATCTTTAAAAGAGATGATGATTTTAGGGTTTTGTTTTGGGCTTCTTATAGCTTCCGAAGCGGATAGTCGAATCGGGGAAATGATTTTTAACGTTATTCACGACGAGGACGAAGGGGATTAACCAATGGGGATTCGACACGTGTCTCATGCGGAGGAGATCACAACGGTCGGGGTTCGGCATTTTCTCTGTATTTTTTTAAAGGACGGTTTTGTCCCCATCGGCCGGTTGTGGCATTGTGGGGGGGAACATCTCGAGGGAGTGATGGTAATGGTTGGCCTTGCATGAAGTTTTGATTTTTCGAATATAATAATATTTTATTAATAAAAATATATTTTTTTAAAAAAAATTAAGGAAAAATTAATTTAAAATCTTTCAAGTCTTTCTTCTCTTTAGCCATGAAAAACATAAACTTGACATATTTATCATTTTCAATTCTTGAAAATTCATTCATACCCCCAAATGATTTATATACTTGTACCTTTTCAACTTCTTAACACATTTACAAATTTCAAATTCTTAAAAATCTATGAAATTACATTAAAATTATGTGTTAAATTTTATACATTTATTAATATATACCCGTTTAAATTGTACATAAATATTTGCAGCTTAAAAAATTAAAATTAAATTTGTACAAGAAGTTTATATTGAAATTAATGTCTTAATTAATAGAAAAACTTAATATATAATAGAAGCTTTATGTATTTATTTATTAAAAAAACTAACAAAAATTTGTGAGGGAGAGAAAATTGAAGCAAAGTTTTTTTTTTCTTTTTTGGTCTTTGAAGGGTATCAAAAGTTAATATATACCTCCCAAATTATATGTCATTATATGCATCTTAAAATTTCTTAAATAAAAATGTACATTAAGTGTATGTTCAAATTAATATATCTTAATAAATAAAAAAATCCTAATATATGTTATATAAAATAAATATATTAACAGATAAACCTATGTAATGAATTATATACATATATAATTAAATTTCATATATAAAATTATATATTTAACCTAAATATATGTGCCTATATCTCGTATTTTTTTGAGTTTTAATATATAACCTAAATAATAATATTTTATTAATAAAAATATATTTTTATAAAAAGAAATTAAGGAAAAAATAATTTAAGATCCTTCGAGTCTTTCTTCTCTCAAACCATGAAAAATGTTCACTTGACATATTTACCTTTTCAAATTCTTGAAAATTCATTCCTATCCCCAAATAATTGACATACTTACACTTTCAACTTTTTAACACATTTACACATTTTAAATTCTTACAAATCTATGACATTACATTAAAATTATATAATGTGTTAAATTTTATACATTTATTAATATATACCCTTTTAAATTATGTGTAAATATTTGCATCTTAAAAAATCTTAATTAAGTTTATATTGAAATTAATGTCCTAACATTTATGTATTTATTTATTAAAAAAACTAACAAAAAATTTGTAAGGGATAGAAAATTGAGGCTTTTCTTTTTTCTTTTTTGGTTTTTGAACAAAGGTTAATATACACACTCTTTCACTCACCCTCAAAAAATTTGTAAGAGAGAGAAAATTGAAGCAAAGTTTTATTTTGTTGGTCCGAATATATACCTTCCAAATTATATGACTAACTGCAACAAAAAAAAATAAATAGAAAATCCAAAAACCCATGTAAATTGTGTGTATATATATGATATATATAAATATACCCTCTCAGCCGGACGAGGAAAAGCGCATCCACAAAAAACACAAAAAACACATGTAAACCCTCTCAGCCTCCACAAAAAACCCATGTAAACCTTCTCAGCCTCCACAAAAACCTGACGTTTCACTCACCCTCCACGTCGCCGTGCAACTGGCCCAACGCCGCCACCCCTCACCTGCCCCGACGCCGCCACCTGTCTCCCTCCCCGACACCGTGGAGAAGGTCCTATCCACTTGAAGGTTTGTCCTAGACTTTCCATGAAGTTTTTTTTTACAGATCTAAGGCTTTCAACTGGACCTAACAATTTTTTTTTTTTTATCATTTAGGGATTTCCCCTATTTTAACTATATCTAGGGTTTCAAATTTTAGATTTTGTTTGATGGGTTCGTTTTCTATGGTTAGAATGGTTGGAGGGGCTTTGTTTGAATCCTGGGATTTGGTATGGTTTGTTGATTAACAGAGTTTTGATGGGTAAGACTTGATCAAGTTGGAATTATGAATAATTATTTTTTATGATGGCATTCTCTGTTTTTCTTTTGTTAGATAGATTTGTTTAGTGATTGTGATTTTGGGTTTTTTGAGGTTTTTTTCCTTCTTTTTTTTTTTTTTTTTTTTTTTTGCTGCTGCATTATTGGTTTTCATGAGTTCCTCAGATTTTTGTTATATATCATTTGATGCCTTTTTGGTGGTGGGTTATGAATCAAAATTGTGGTTTTAATACTCTTTTTTATTTGGTTTTTCAATTTATACTAAAATGGACAATTTGGAAGTTGGGAATGAATTTATCCAACATGAGGAAGAGTTAGATTCAAATTCTTCTGAAACTATTTTCACTCAAGTAAATCAAGAATTGAAGCCTACAAAAGGTCAAGAATTTGAAACGCTAAATGATGTTCATGAATTTTACAATAAATATGCAAAAGAAGCTGGATTTAGTGTTCGAATTCATTCTAGTAGGAAGAGTAGAGATACTAATGAAATCTTGAGGAAAGAGTATGTGTGCTATAAAGAAGGAACATGTTCTAGGGAAGGGAGTAATCAGAAAGAAAGGCGTCAGGGGATAATTAAAGAGGGTTGTAAGGCAAAGATAGCAGTTGTGAAGTCAAAATCTGGCACATTTGTCGTGACTGTATTTGTTGAGGGTCATAACCATCCATTGGCCACCCCACGAAAGGTGCATCTATTAAGATCTCACTGTAGTGTTTCAAGTGTCCAAAAAGCCTTAACCCAACAGCTTGGCACAGCAAATGTACCAACACACCAAGAAATTAACATTCTTGAAATGCAAGCAGGAGGAATAGAAAATATTGGGTGTACACAGAGGGACATTTATAACTATGAAAGAGATCATTGCAATCAGATGAAGGGGCATGATGGGGATATGCTGAATGAGCATTTTCAGTTAGAACAAGAAAAAAATCCGTCTTTCTATTTCAAAATCAAGGCAGATAATGAACAGATTGGGCTGATGCAACCTCTAGATGTGCTTATAAATTTTATGGTGATGTAGTTATATTCGATACCACATACAACATAAATCGGTATGGGATGATATTTGCACCATTGATGGGGGTTAATAATCATGGCCAAACAATCATTTTTGCTTGTGCTTTCTTATGTGATGAGACAACAGATTCTTTTATTTGGCTATTCGAGTAGTTTAAGAAAGCTATGCCGGGCGATTACCCTAAAATGATCATCACATATCAAGATCCAGCAATGACAAAAGCCATTTGCGCAACTCTTCTAAATACTTTTCACAGGTATTGCAGTTGGCACATCCTGAATAAATTCTTTGAGAAGTTGAATGTTGTCAAATACAGGGACTACTACAGGGACTTTCAAAAGTGCATATGGGAGTCAGAGACAAGGGAAGAGTTTGATCAGACATGGATAGAGGCTATTCTGAAAAGTGAGCTAAATGACAATAGGTGGTTACAATCGATATATGAAATTCGTTCAGCATGGGTGCCTGCATATATGAATCATATTTTTTCAGCTGGAATGTCAAGTAGCCAACGAGCAGAGAGTTCACATTCATTCTTCAAGAAGTATGTTTCAAAAAAAATTCATTAGTGGATTTTATTATTCAATTTAACAGGGCACTTGTACGCCAACGTGGTGAAGAGTTAAGGGCTGATCATGTGAATGTGAATGAGAAGCCTGTTTTGAAGTTGCCAATGGAGATGGAAATGCAGATGTCTGAAATTTATACTCGAAAGTATTTCTATAAATTTCAAGATGAGTTGTGGGAAAGTTTCAATTTCAGATTTGAACTTGCAAAAGAGAATGAGACTCAATGCTTGTATAAGGTTCATAAAAGAAATGATGAGAAATACAAAGTGCGAGAAATTATTTACAAAAAAGATTTGGATTTTGCTTCATGCGGCTGCAAAAAATTTGAGAGTAGAGGAATCCCATGTAGGCACATTTTGGCATTATTGAACAAAATACATGATGTTGCTCATTTGCCAAATCATTACATTTTGAAGAGATTGACTAAAACTGCAAAGTCTGAGAGAGTCATAGCTGATGATGGTACAGATATAACTGATGATAGATCATTACTTGCCAGGCGGAGCAAATTGTTCCAACATGCATCAAATGTAATTGATAAAATCTTGTTTAGTGAAGAGGCAAGTAAGATCTATACTGATGCGTTGGATAGTGTGCTCAATAAGACCAAGCATCTGGTTAGTAGTGGTAGTGATGCAGTAGTTTTGGAGAAGACAAGTAATACTCAATACAGTTTTAATGAACCAAGTCAAGTAAGGGCAAAAGGGTGTGGCAAAAGGCTAAAAGGAGGCAAGGAGATTGCAAAAGGCAAGGCAAATGATAAACCGAGGCGTTGTCATGGATGTGGAAAAGTTGGACAGTCACATAATAAAAGAAACTGTCCAATGCTTATTAATCAGTATGAATGTGTAATTTATTATTGATTTTTTTAGAGGTTTGGAATGATTGAATTTTTTTCTATGTAGATCTTCACCGTTCAATGACCATGAAAATCCAAGTTCCTATATGCAAGATGATGATAGCTTTTCATTCATAGGTAATTTGATACACTCTTCTGTTTCAATGTTTCTAATTCGCTTATAGTATTTGATTGGATTCATCAACATCTGTGAATTTTTAATGCAGATTTATCCCAAGAAAGCTAAAGAAAGAGCTGAACAATTTGAAAAAAAAAATCATCATCAGATTTTTGTTATCTTGCAAACTACTCTATGTTCTGTTCCAATTCAAATTTAGAAATCTGTGTATGTTCTGTTCCAGTTCAGATTTTTTTGTCTTGCAAACTACTCTATATTCTGTTCCAATTCAGATTTAGAATATGTGTGTATGTTCTGTTCCAGTTCAAATTTTTGTTGTCTTGCAAACTACTCTATGTTCTGTTCCAATTCAGTTTTAGAAATCTGTGTATGTTCTATTCCAGTTCAGATTTTTTTTGTCTTGCAAACTACTCTATATTCTGTTCCAATTCAGATTTAGAATATGTGTGTGTTCTGTTCTAGTTCAGATTTTTGTTGTCTTGCAAACTACTCTATGTTCTGTTCCAATTCAGTTTTAGAAATCTGTGTATGTTCTGTTCCAGTTCAGATTTTTTTGTCTTGCAAACTACTCTATGTTCTGTTCCAATTCAGTTTTTTTTGTCTTGCAAACTACTCTATGTTCTGTTCCAATTCAGATTTAGAAATGTGTGTATGTTTTGTTCCAATTCAGAATTTTTGAATGTGTGTATGTTTTGTTCCAGTTCAGATTATAAGTCTATGTGTAAGTTCTATTCCATTTCAGAATTTAAGGCTGCGTGCATGTTCTGTTCCGGTTCAGATTTTAACTGTGTGTTAAGTTATGTTCCACTTCATATTGTTATGTGTGCCTATTATTTTTTTCATTTCTCTTTCTGAAATTTCTTTTGTTTGGACCACAAATATCGTGGGAAAATAGTTTGTAGGATATTATGGGTGTATTACACACTGAATTTGTGAAGGTTGTCAATGTTAATCCCAAAAGGAAACCAATTTTTTTCACTTGTGAATGTGTGAATATTATGGGTGTATTACATACTGAATTTGTGAAGGTTATGTGTCATTTTTTATTATAGCGTCAACAAAAGAAACCCAAAGGAAACCTGGCATTCACTTTGTGAAGGTAATTTAAGGGAAGGTCAATTTGAAATTCCAGAAACGATTGGTAATAAACATAGGAAATTTAAGCAGTTTTTCAATGATAACTGCTTCTGGTTTGTTCTTGGTCCCATTGGATTAGACAGATTTATGAAAACAACACCTGAACCAAATGTTTATATCAAATTTTCTTTTAGTTGACAGTCACAACAAAACCACTCACATAAACTCACATATATAAACATTTAATAAACACAATACATGTTCCAACATTATCATAAAATTAGAGTTACATGTTAAGGTTCTTGTTACCAAATAAAAGAGCAAAAATGACAACAATAAAAGATAAAAACATGAGTTTCATCATGCTCCTCATATCTTCAAATTTTGATTTCATTACAACCAGCGCGGTCTCCAATTGTGACAATCGATTTGCAAGCTCCACTTGCTTCAAGTTGGCAATATGATCTCTAGGTGGTTCTTCATAACTTGTCTGCATGTTCTTGTTCGCATGTTCTCCAGAATTACATGGATGAACCCATTGAAAAAAATTATATTGTTTAATCCCATACATGTGTAGTATAATTTGTTTGGATTCTGGTCTGACTCAGAAATTTTGATTGCCGCTTTGCACCGACATTTGCAAAGAATATTTTTAAAACTTAAATCCATAGCCTTATTGGATGAAGATACATTGCTTGATGATCCCATATATGACATGTTTCCTATTTTTACACAAATGTTGTTGTTAGATTACAAAGACATCTAAAACATATAATTGGATATAAGTTGGAATTGTGAAGAAATTTCATATAATTGTATATAACCAAAGTACAGAACAGAGGAAGAAAAGATGTATATCTAGAAAACTGCATGTGTTCTCAACAATAAAAAAGAGTATTAAAACCATGTTCAATCAAATACCCATTTTGATTCATAACCCACCCCCAAAAAGGCTTCAAATGATATATAACAAAAATCAGAGGAATTCATGAAAACCAACAATCCAGCAGCAAAAAAAAAGAAAAAAAAGAAGGAAAAAAAACCTCAAAAAACCCAAAATCACAATTACACTAAACAAATCTATCTAACAAAAGAAAAACAAAGAATGCCATCATAAAAAATAATTATTCATAATTCCAACTTGATCAAGTCTTACCCATCAAAACTCTGTTAATCAACAACCCATATCAAATCCCAGGATTCAAACAAAACCCCTCCAACCATTATAATCATAGAAAACAAACCCATCAAACAAAATCTAAAATTTGAAACCCTAGATATAGTTAAAATAGGGGAATTCCCTAAATGATAAAAAAAAAATTGTGAGGTCTAGTTGAAAGCCCTAGATCTGTAAAATAAAACTTCATGGAAAGTCTAGGACAAACCTTCAAGTGGATAGGACTTTCTCCACGGTGTCGGGGAGGGAGACAGGTGGCGGCGTCGGGGCGGGTGAGGGGCGGCGGCGTCGGGCCAGTTGCACGGCGACGTGGAGGGTGAGTGAAACGTCAGGGTTTTTGTGGAGGTTGAGAAGGTTTACATGGGTTTTTTGTGGAGGCTGAGAGGGTTTACATGGGTTTTTGTGGTGGCTGAGAGGGTTTACATGGGTTTTTGTTTTTTTTTTTTGTTGCAGTTAATCATTCGGGGAGGGTGAGTGAAAGAGTGGTTAGGTTGGATGTTAGGTTAGGTAATCTTAGTTGGTTAGGTTAGGTTGTTGACCCAGGTTAAATGTGTGATGGAATTTTTATTTTTTAGATTGAATGTCCGCCCTACATTTCATGCGCTTTTCCTCGTCCGCAATTTCAAGTCGTGCGGACGTCCGCCAGAGATAACCCCTGTATATTTATATATATCATATATATATATATATATATATATATATATATATATATATATCCGATATATATGAAAATTATTGCGTGTCGGTGAACGGCAGGTGCGGATTCGACGTGGGCCGTCGTCTGATCGCGGGTCCATCGCATCCAACGGTCGACGTGAATCGCACCCGATCCGTCCGATGCGATGGACCCGTGATCGACGGCCCGTGAATCGCTGACCGCACCTGACCGTATAATAGCACGACTCATATAGATTTCCGATAATATATATATATATATATATATATATATATATATATATATATATATATATATATATATATAACTGATTAGGTGCGGCAGGAACGGCAGTGCCGGCAGCGATCACGGGTCCATCGCATCGGACGGTTGGGTGCGATTCACTTCGACCGTCGGATGCGATGGACCCGCAATCGAACAGGCCCACGTCGCGGCCACACCGTCGTTCCGCCGCATCCAATTAGTCGACTATATATATGTATTTATTTATTAAAAAAACTAACAAAACATTTGTAAGAGAGAGAAAATTGAAGCAAAGTTTTTTCTTTCTTTTTTGGTATTTGGAGAGTAGCAAAGGTTAATATATGCCTTCCAAATTATATGTCATTTTATGCATCTTACAATTTTCTAAATAAGTTTGTACATTGAGTGTATGTTCAAATTAATATATCTTAATAAAAAGAAAATCTTAATATATGTTATATAAAATTCATATATTAACAGATTAGCCTATGTAATGCATTATATATATATATATATATATATATATATATATATATATATATATATATATATATATATATATATAAAATTGTATATTAAATCTACATATATGTGTCTACGTATTTTTTTGAGATTTAATATATAATCTATGTTATGGGAAAAAGTTACCTTATGTAGCATATAATTTTAAGATGTATTTACAAAATTATATATTTTTGACATTATTGTATTTATAAAATTAATATTTTAACTTATATTAGATTTATATTACAAGTATATAATATACGTTTTTAAATTATGTGTAAGTAATACATATAAAGCATTATATATTTGTACTAAGATAATTTATCTGGTAACATATATATTAATTATTAAAATTATACATCACAAAGCAAATATTTGATTAAAATCTTAATTAAAACTCTTAGCCATTTAGGGTTAAATGCATATATAAAGTATTTTTTTGAAATTTAAAATATTATCTATGTTACAAAAAATTGTATATAGTATACCAAATTAACTTTTATCCTTCACTCACAAAAATATACCCATCCTGATTGACTCATCACCTTCCCTGACACGATGTTGTTGACCGTTCCATTTCCTCTTCTTCCGTTTTCATTCTACATTTATTAAAATATATTTATTATGATAATGATTGTTATTAAAATCCAATGCCTCCCCCACCTTTTTTTCATACTTTCTCTTTGTTTAAAATCACATATATTTATGGATTGAAATTTGTTTTTCTCTTATTTCTCCTTTTTGTGGGGGTTTTTATTATTTTTTGGGTGTCGGGTGTGTGAATTTGGAGTTTGTGTTTCAGCTGGGCTTGTCATTTTTTATTATTTCTTTATCTACTTACCAAAAATTGATATCAAGAACTTGTTTCAAACACAAAAACATAATCCATTTTTTTGTGTTTTTGTGTGTAAAACATGTTCTTGACATCATTTTTTTTTTGTAAGTTGATAAAGAAATAATAATAAATGACAAACTCAGTTGAGAAACAATATCCAAATTCATACACCTGACACCAAAAAAAAAAAAAAATTCTGCAAGAAAGGGGAAAAAGGAGAAAAAAAATTTTAATTCATAAATATGTATGATTTTAAACAAAAAGAAAGTATGAAAAAAGAAATGTAAAATGGAAATGGAAGAATAGGGAAAGTGGAATGGTCAACAATTGGTATGCGGGTCAGCGAAGGCGAGGAGTCTATATACAGAGGGTGACTTTTCCATAACATAGATCATATTTTAAATTTCAAAAAAATACTTTATATGTGCACCTAATCCTAAATGTGTAAGATTTTTAATTAAGATTTTCAATCAAATATTTGTTTTGGGATGTATAATTTTAATAGTTAATATATATGTTACCAGATTGTCTTAACACAATTATATAATGCTTTATATGTATTAATTACACATAATTTAAAAACGAAATATTATATACTTATAATATAAATCTGTATAAGTGCAAATATTAATTTTATAGACACAATAATGTCAACAATATATAATTTTATAAATGCATCTTAGTTAAAATTATAAACTATATAAGGTGACTTTTTCCATAACATAGATTATATATTAAATCTCAAAAAAATACATTATATATATACAGACATATATTTAAATTAAATATATAATTTTATATATGAAATGTAATTATAGATATATATAATGCATTACATAATTTAATCTAGTAATATGAGCATTTTATATAACATATATTAGGATTTTCTATTTATTAAGATATATTAATTTGAACATAAACTTTGTACAAATTTATTAAGGAAATTTCAAGATGCATATAACGACATATAATTTGGGAGTTATATATTAACCTTTGCTACCTTCCAAAGACCAAAAAAGAAAAAAAAACTTTGCTTCAATTCTCTCTCCCTTATAAATTTTTTGTTAGTTTTTTTAATAAATAAATACATAATGCTTTTATTATATATTAGGGTTTTCTATTAATTAAGACATTAATTTCAACATAAATTTAATATACAAATTTATTTTGGATTTTTTAAGATGCAAATATTTACACATAATCTGGAAGGGTATATATTAATAAATGTATAAAATTTAACATATTATATAATTTTAATATAATGCCATAGATTTCTAAGAATTTGAAATGTATAAATGTGTTAAGAAGTTGAAAGTTGTAAATATATCAGTCATTTGTGGTAGGAATAGATTTTCAAGATTTGGGAAGGGTAAATATAGCAAGTGCATGTTTTTCATGTGCATTAACTAGTTATTATAAAAGTCTCGCCGATACCTTCATAATGATTTCTTCCTCCAACTCTGTCTGTTTCTGTTCCCAATCTTGAATGCAAAGATCATGGGTTTCACTTATTAGAAGAAGAAGCGGAGGAGACCAAAGATGGTCCACCTCCAAAGTTCATATTTGAATTTGTGAAGATAAAAGATGAGTGAAATATGGGCGAAGAGTTTGAATAGTTTAGAGTTCATATTTATAAAGCGAAAGAGTACGATTTCTATCTTATCTGGTCTTAAAATTTTATATTCTTATAAGCATGGAATGTTACCTTATCTAGTCTTAAAGTGTTTTGTTCTCATCGTATCTTATCCGATCTTAAAGAGATCTTCCCTCTTGCAAGCATTAAATCATATCTTATCTGATCTTAAAGATCTTTGTCATCTTGCAAACATTGAATCATATTTTATTCAGTTTTAAAGAGTTTTGTCCTCTTATAAGTATTAAATCTTATCTGATCCATTTTAAAGAGTTATGTCATCTTGCAAGCATTGTATTCTATTAATAACCATTATTAATGGGTTTTGTTAGAATTTTAAAAATAATATTAGTAATATGAAAAAAAAATAGAGAGAGATGGTTGAAGTACAACACCCTTCAAAAAATATTCTCTTTAAAAAACTGGAGACTTTGCCTCCACATTTGAAGGCTTGCATTAGAAATGTTATTATAAGCATATTCATGGTCACGAAATCATTTGTTAGGGCATGTAAAGTGACAACCAAAGATATCATGTTTTGTATGACAACTGTTATAGAATTGTACATCAACACACAACGCTGACTGGATCAAAGATTATTCAATACATATAAAATTAAAGTTATTTTTAGAGAGTTCTCTTTAAATAAACTAGGAATAGAATCTAAAGCATAGCAAATTCTATCTAAATAACCAAATCTATCTTATCCTAATTGTAGTAAAAAAATAACCAATTCTATATTATCCTAATTATACCACAAATCATATCTAATCCTAATCAAACAAAAAAAAATGAACCTAACAAATGATAAACTAAATAATACTAAAAAAATCCATTTGATGATCCAATACGCCGATTGGTCAAAATAATGATTTGGCCATGGATGAGTTGCATGAAGTTCACTTGTGCATTCTTGCATTGAGAGTTACATTAATAACATTGTATAATAATATTTTTCATTAGCTTCACAATTATGTAATAATGGAGGATTTCCCCTAATGATTGTTTCAAAGCTAATAATTCATGTTTTAAGGAACACGTGCAAGGCATGTGCATTTCTGAGCCCATCATTTCCACTCGGCCCGATCCATGAATGGGTCGTGCATACAAAACCGCGTATTGGGCTGATTCATGGGCCGGGCCGAAAAACTTCATCATTTCGATACGAGTGCCAATACACTCAGTTCATTTTACAACCTGTTTTACAACCCCATACACTATGATAACATAGTATATGACGCAAATTATTTTTCCATTTTTTCAACATGAAAAAAATGATTAATATATCTCAATATATACTTCATTTCATATAACATCGTGTACTTCAATAAGAGAGCGTACAATTTAAAAAAAAGAAGAAAACCAGTGTAAATTGCAATTGAGACTGCAATGAAAGTTGAACATATCATTTTCCTTTTGTTACCGTAATAAACAATAATGTTTTTTTTTTTTTTTTTTTTTAATTGTTGATACACTCGGTTAGTTTTGCAGTCATATGCACTATAATAGCGCAGTATATACTGTGTTATTATAGTGTATGTAGGGGTAGCGTCACATTGTTATATGTGGGGGTCAATTGATCCCATCCAAATTCTAAATAACATCAAACATTACCCCTATGTTAAGTTTCAATTGAAACTACTAATGCTATCATTACTAATGCGTATCAGTAACTGACTCATCTGCTTTTATAATGAATATCATCAAAGGCATATTAATAATATAGTTTATATATGTGGAAATCATTGATCTCAAATGCTTATTTGATGCGTATAAAAAATCATTCTATATTGTAGTTTTTGGGTGAGTTGTATATTTTCTAATAAGGACAAAATTTTACTAATTTTTGATAAATATCATAACAAGTGTGGGATTTTCTCAAATTTTCTTTGTAAGTATTTAGTTTTTAAATGATCTCATCTATAGAAAATCCTAAAGCCACCATTAAGTGTATGAGTTTTATCATAATATATGGAATAAAAAAAAATCATTTTTCATAATTAAAAAAATATACCAATGTATCTCAATATATACATTTTATATAATAACATGTATTTTAATATAACAATATATGATTTAAAAAAAAAATGTAAACTGCAAATGAAACTGCAGATTGAGATGAACAAGTCATTTCCTTTTTTTGGGTGCTAGTAATGAATGAATGAACATAATGTTGGTTTTGCTGAATGAATCATTTGAAACTTGATATTTATCTATGCAGCATGATCATTTATATGTTGAGATTTTCATTTCCTTCGATTTTTTTTTCTTTGTTATTTGATACTGAAAAAAGCCAAAAAAAAAATTATAATAAGAGCAATGTTGATCATGAACTTGGATTTTGTCCGTGTTAGAGTAAAAGTTAAATTCATCGAGTCCAAAAATTAAATACTTGTTGAAGATCTAGCTTTTAAGCCAAGAAAAATGATCTAATGACCAAAATAATACCAATTCAAGTGATCCAAAAGTGATATGGACCAATTATGAAATTGATAACACACATACATAACATGATAGGATCAACTTGTGATTTGTTTGAGCATGCAAATTAGTCAAATTTTTTGTCATTGGATCAGAACTCGATTCAAATCCGTGTTTTGGCAGATTATGGGATAGAGAATCAAACTTAACCCAAACTCATATCTAAACACACATTTCATTGTAACTTTTACAAAGCCTGATTTTTCAAGTTTCATGTGCAAAATGTCAGCTTTGTAAAAAGTTAAAAAAAGAGCTTTTTGAAAACCACATTTTCTAAGGCTCTGAATTCTGATTTTCAAACCCACTTCCAAACAGACCCTTTTTGGCCAATGGCAGGGAGGGCATGATGATGAGTTGGTGGTGGCATGCATGACAGGGGACCAAGTGGGTCAGGTGAGGCCTCATTGATTTTTTCTTCCGAGTTGGGGAACCACTGACTCATCACATCCACTCTTCACTTTCTGTCCATACACACCACATGGGACCAACTCATATTTGTGTAAGCAATACAGCTCATTCACTTTGGCAATTGTAAAAGCTTCCTCCCTCCACATGCAGTTCCTCTTTCAATTACAGTCTGTCAATCTAAACTATATAGTATTTGATTATCACAAGTCATAGCAACTATAACTCTTATCTATTTAGGCATCCTGTGAGCAATAGTAAAAGAATGAAAGAGAACTAACAAAAAAAAGGAATAAGTCAACATTGGACTTCTGAGATCCTAGGTTGATAAAAGGTTGCATATAGGATTCCAAGTCGTGTAAGAATTTATAAGATAAAGTTGCCTGTATTATATATATCATGGTCAAGAAAATATAATGTACCTTCTCTACTTTTGTATTTATCCTTTTTTTCTGCTAATCTCACATTTCATTTCAATTAGAGTTCCACACGACACCCATTGCCACCAAAGGGTGGCGGATGAGGACAAAGAACGTTCTATCATGGTTGGTGTGATCTCGATTATCACATTTTTTGTTTGGTTTGTTTACATTATTATATAATAGAATATTCTTTTCTTCTTCTCATCTTTTTGTTCTTTTGTAGGTGATGATGCCATACCTCTCAATTCTCAACAACTTTTAGTGGATGAAAACATTACCTAATGAGTGTAATTTTGAGTTTTTCTTAGTATTGAATGCTAACTAAAAATAATAAGTCTTTTAGCGTATTTTAGCCGCTTTGAATCTCATAGATAATTCTGTCATTAATCGGTAATTAAAAGAAATTGTACCTTCGTAATCATGGATTTTTGTTGGGTTCTTTGTAGTTCTGCTGCCAGTGTGCTGGGTCACACCTGTAAAAAAATTGAATTTTACAGACACCATATTAGTAAAAACAGACCAAATTGAAAATCATGGTTAATCAACAAAGCTAAGTTTCCACATAGTCTAAAGCAATCACTATGACATCATTCTCCAGTCCCATCGACTAATGACAGGTTTTAAATTTGAAAATTGAAACTAATGTGATAGATTAGTGTAATAAGATACTATCTGTAAACATCACAATAATTCTGATAAGATTTTTTTTAAATCATGTTTAGAAAAAAGCCTCTTCTATCTACTGTTCTCTCAACATCAGTGACATCATCCATATCGCAAGAGAATAAAAAAAAATTGGACTAATTGAATGGCAGCCAACTTGGAAGATTCTAAATTTCTAAAAGTTGACAGACATAGATCAAATAGATGACTAATTGGACTTTCCACAAAAGAAATAAATGGAATAATGCTATATTCAGTAATAGAGGCCGAAAGGTCCCTTATATAGTTACAAGATGTACAAACTCTAGAAATAGAAAAAGATCAAAATACCCATGACAAAAATCCGGCCTGGGAGGGGCGTTGCCCCCCAACCCCCGGGCCTCCAGGAATAGGCCCAACAATAGGTCTATAAAATGACTCTAATATCCACAACATATATGAAATATCGTCGTTATTATAAGTATATATGAATATAATCCCTTCAAAAAATAAATTTAACTGCATGGGTGTTTTTGTACTTTGCATTGTAGCATTGGACCACCTTATCATCTGGTTGCTTTGAAAACACAACAACAGAAAAAATAGGTTCAGATTAAAAGCACATCACCTAAGCTTTTAAAAAAGGACCCTACAGTACATCCTTGTATGGAAATTCCACCCAACAAACAATAACTGCAGACAAGCTCATGCCTTCTCACAATATCTTTAGAATGTGGGGGTATAGGATTTCAATCCATATCAATAACAGAAACATGGGTATCTCAGTAATTTCACAAAAAGTTGGTTGAGCCCACCCACACATGCACATACTGACCAGTCCAAAGATTATCTATCTGGCCAAGAGTAATAAAGAAATTTTTTAGAGCAAGTGGTCTTTTGTCAGCTTTTGTTTGATACCCACCTTTACTAATGAATCTAACCTCCAACTGATAATCACCAAAAATCCACACTTAAAAGTTCAAAAGCCTATCATCATGTGTTGCATTATTTAATAACAGTGTTGCCAGTTAGGAAGGATCCCTATCATCCATGAAATATTTTTAAAAAAAAAATGGAAGCCTAAAATTATACACAGCTCACCTTTTTGAACTCTAATTAGCATATCCTGTCAACCATCTTCTTCATCCTGATCTGAGGAAATACTGCATGAACGATGGAAGCGGAAGTTGAGAGACCAGAAACAGTTTCAGAAAAGGTAACATAAAATTCCCATTGTTTTCTTTCTAATATTCTCTCTGTTATGATCATTGCACAACGTAGTACATGATAACAAATCAATAACAATATGCATCACATGACTCATGCTGTTTTGGATTATGATTTAGTTGATGAGTTCTCCTATCTAAAAATTATACTCTGAGTTGTGCAACAGATACAAGAAAAGATAAATACCTTGCAATTCATCTGATGTTATAAAGATACATCATACGAATCCTTAAGTGGAGATGTAATGAAATCTAGTTAACTATAGAACTTCAATCAGTTCATTGCGGCATTCACATCTAAGTAGAGATGTGTGAAATTTAGTTAACTGTAGATTTCAACTTCTCAAGATTTATGTGTAAAGTAATGCAAAAGGCAGAGGAAGTCACATACATTTTACTTTTGTGCTGCATATTGAAATTGGAGTGTATGAGTGAAAAATGGAATTGTCTCATGGATATAATCTGAGGTTAATTTCAGTACATATAATTCATACAAGATTCACATTCCAGACTCTCGCTAAGAACCGTTCTATTTTGAATATAGCTTATTTGGAGAGGTTTAATTTATATATAAAAGTGATGTGTTCAACTCTACATCTTAAGAAAATAGTTTCCTAAATTAATCTAAAATCAACTAGAACTGGAAAGTCCTAGTTGTCTAGCTGACTGAATTTCTTGTAGTTTTAACTCAACGAATCATAACAAATCAGATTTCAGAAAACAATGTCATTGACTTGTATTTCTGACTGAAAATATCAACATTGAACTCCTAGAACTTTTCTGCCAAAATCATTTTATGGAGCAAAATAAATCATAGGATTTTATAGACTGAATATAATGCAGCGTAAACAGTAGAATGATCCGATCTATGTCAAGATCCAAAATATACCTTGAATCCACAAGGAAGAAAATATAAAAAAGTAAAATTTCATTAATTCATGAAGTTGTTTACAAAAGGTGATGACACTCCTTTTATAGGTCATGAACATCAAATACATACTCATAATCTCAAGTATGACTATTCAAATTAGTAAAGATACCATTATAATAACAATTATTTAAATCCACTAAAAATAAAGACAACTTAATTAAAATCCTAAAAATCCTAAATAAGATCTTGCAAATCTTAAATTCAAAATTCACCAATAAAAAGTGATTATTATAATTCTAAGTAGGGATATGCCAAAAATAGTAGATAATATAATGAAAAATTCTCATAAATACTTTTTTATGATGAAAGATTTGGAATCAAATATCTTGCAATAATTTCTCTCCAAATCTATCCTACATCAAAATATCTCAAATATCTCACCCCTTCACTCTTGCCATGAATATAAAGCTTTTATTCTGAGTGGAGTCCAGTTATACACTTCACTTAAAATTTCATGTTCAAGGTCAGTTCTTCTATCAGGGAATAAATTTTCTTATGCATTTTTACAACTCCATCGAAGCCCTTCACCATAGCATAAGGTGATTTCTCGGTCAACATTCATCACACTGCTCTTTTTTTCCTTCCGAGTTTCAAACAGATCTAGGATTCATGAATATGGAAAATGGACATATACCATGGTTATTTTGTGTTTCAATCAGATCTAGGATTCACGAGTATAGAAAATGGACATATGCCATGGTTATTTTATGCATCTGATCCTTGAATTAGACAGCCGTTATCATCAACATATACTCATTCCAATAGTTTTAGCTCAGTTTTACTAGTTTTATTACACCAAAATTCCACATGATTTTTTTTTTTCCTTTTTTTTACTTTCTTTTTTACTAGTTTTATTACGCCAAAATTCCACATGATTTTTTTTTCCTTTTTTTTACTTTCTTGCAAGCAATCTGATAAAGAAGTTTCATAGGAGAACGGTACAAATTATGGTTCATAAACAGTAAAAATGGCATAATTTAAACATGAAAAAATTTGATGGATAAGCATTGTCTAAAAACATGTAGAGCACAGTAGCAAAGTGTTAAGCACAAAAAGGCATTTAGAAAATATGGATGAAATTCATCTTCTAAAATCTCCATTCTGCCTAATATTATGAGTTGTGGGTTACACTGTTTTTTCTGAATCTGCAGATATTTTCTTCTTTTTACTGAATCTAATTTGTAGTTTAAGTTATCGTATCATTCTAAATATTGTTTTGACTGGATTTCTTATACGGCCACTTTACTATGTTATTTCTAGAAGCTTAAGATACAGAATCTTCAATCTAAAATGTTTGTTGAATTGGAGCATGAAAATTTGACGGTTGCAGTAGTCATTTAAAATATGAAATGTAAATTTACTAGAGACGTTGAATAGATGTACCTCGAAAGATAATAATCCTTTCTGCAATAAATTTGAGTCTGTAGTACTGACATGCATAAATTGGATTTTAACCACACCTGTCAAAGGACTACCTCCTGAGATTTACGTAAACGAGTTGCTTGCAGTGTACCAGGGTGATCTGCAATATCTGTAGTTTTTGAAATATATATACATGTCAATGTATAATTACATATAAAAATAATATAATTTGTTAATATTATAGAACAGATTCTGGGATACTACTTTTGTTCAGGAATCTGAGAGAATTGTTTTACAGAATTTCTTGAAATTTAAAGATGGAAATAGCTCATCTTCCAATGCTGCTGTATATGTATCAGAAGAGTTAAAGGTAGCTCCAGATTCGAGCAACATTTCATCAGAAACGGCAATGGAAGGAACTGCAAAATCAGTAGGTGAAGGAATAACCTCTTTCTCTGAGGGTGAAATTTTAGTGGAACCACCTTCACATGTTGACGTTGTTATGAAAGAAAATGGTGAAACGCCTAAAATGGTTGAGTGTACAAAAAGCACAGTATCTATAGAAAACGAGCCATTGGAGAATGAAGATCTTTCACAGAACCTTGATATCAGTGATGTTGGTGATGAAAATCGTGAAATTGTCAAACATAACCAATCATTAGAGGCCAAAGAATCTTCGGAAGATAAGAATCCTGTGACAGATGATTTAGGAGACAAAGATCATATTTTGTCCATTATAAAAGCATCAGAAGAGCCAAGTATAGAAACAATTGCTTCATATGAGATTGCGGAAAAAGATGTTGAAATTAAAGATGTTAAGCCTAGCCCACACACCATTCAATTGTTGGACGAAGAGACAAATTTACAGAAAGATCTATCTGAAGACGAAAAGCCCCAAGAGGCCTGTGATGTCACATCTGAAGAGAAGAATCTCAAAGACATTGAAATGTGTGAGATTTCCCTACAAAATGAAGAACTAGACAGCGAGGTTGGGAAAATCTCCGAATTAGCATCACAAAGTCCAATCTCTTGTGGCAGCGAGAGTGCAGAGAAAGAGATCTCAAATGCATCTTCTTCTGGTCTCGGTCTAACTGTAGACGCTGAAAAATTAACTGTGACTAATTTGGAGGAGCAGGATACAGAAGTGACTGATGTGGGGGAAGACATGGTGAAGGATGATCTTAATGAAAAGCACATCACTCATGTGACACCTGTAAATGTAATTACAGCAGAAGAAATATCTGAATATCATGAACAATTCGAGTTGGAAGAGCAGAATTCAGAAGAAAATAAGATGGGGAGAGGCACAGATGGTGAAAGTAAGAATGAGGAAATAGAGATCCCAACAGTACAGAAAAAAGCTTGTGGCCCTAATGGAAGTCTAGCTAATGCAACTAAGTTGGAGGAGCAGAAAGCAGAAGTTACTGATATGGGGGAAGGCACAGTGAAAGATATTATCAGTGATGGACAGATCCCTACAATTCAAGCGAAAGAATTACCTGAGGATCATGAAGAGCTCGAGTCAGAAGAAGTGAATACAGAATCAGTTGATTTTGGGGAAGTCACTGTTAACGACAGTGGGGATGCAGAAAAAGAGATCCCAACAGAAGTACAATCTGATGCTTTTGCTTCTGGTCCCAATCCAGATACAGATGCTGAAAAATTGACTGAAACTAAGCTGGAAGATCAGAATACCAAAGCAACTGATATGGATGAGGTCATAGTGAAGGATGACTTCAATGACGTGCAGATCCCTCATGTGGAACCTGTAGCTAAAAAAGAAGCAAAAGAAATATTACACGACCATGAAGGATTTGAGATGGAAGAGCAGAATTCAAAAGAAACTGATATGGGGGAAGGCAAGTATGACAACAGGAAGAAAGCAGAAATGGAGATCCCAACAGAAGTACAGTCAGATGCTTGTACTTCTAGTGAAAGTCTAGCTAATGATGCTGCAAGAACAACTGCACAATGTTGGAAGAGCAGAATATAGAAGCAGCTGATATGGGCACGGTGAAGGATGGTAGCAACGATGAACAAATTTTTGCATTTCCTGTGGACAAATTGTCCGAGGTAAATGAACAATCTGAGTTGGAAGAACAGAATGCAGAAGCAGTGGATGTAGGACTTGAAATTGAGGACAGTAAGAATGCGGAACAAGAATCCCCAACAGCACCACAGTCAGATCCTTCTGCTTCTGGTCTCAGTCCAGATATAGATGTTGAAAATTTGACTGCAACTAAGTTGGAAGAGCAAAATACAGAATTAGCTAATGTGAAGGAAAGCATAGTGAAGGATGTTTTCAATGATGAGCAGATCCCTCATGTGGCACCTGTAACTACAATTCCACCGGTGGATATAAATGTGGAGTCAGTCACAGCGAAGGATGCCCTTCATGGAGAGCAGGTACCTCATGTGAGACCTGTAACAAAAATTTCAGCAGAAGAAACATCTGGTGTTCACGAACGATACGATGTGGTTGAGGACTACAGCTTTGAAACAAGGAATGAAAGAGAGGAAGAAGCACCAGAGGTTAATGGAAATCAACCCAACAATCTTGATGATCCATATGTTCCATTGGAGGCACAGGAGTTACCCATGCAGAAAGAAGAAATCAAGGAAAGTGCTAGTATGGCAACAGAAGTGTTTGCTGAAGAGAAGATCAACAGTGAAGTCCATGAAACAGAGAAGTCAAGCAAAAGAACCCTTAATGAAGAGGAAACCCAATGTAATGATTTTGGAAATCTTTGTGCGGTACAAGATCCAAGGGAGGTGTCTGCAGAAACTGATGAAGCTAGCAAAGAAGTGGAATCCGAACAGTTGACAAGAACCTCTGATGTCGTATCCAATAGTGCCGCAGCTGAGAGTTCTGCTGACTCTGAGGCAACTGCTGATGAGAATGACATAAATGATAAATCCCCTGTTCTGCAGTCTGAAGAACCACAACATGAGATAATTGTCGGAAGAGAAATTAATGAAGATGATATTCAAATTGAAAATGAAGTTCAGGATAATGACCAAGAAGCTTCTTTTGTTTCTGAGGCAGAAACAGAGTCAGAAACAAAGGCAGAGCTGCAGAATAAAGTGGATCATAACATACTTGAAGAACCTTCTCTAATGGCATCCAAAAATATTGAAGAGACATCGCAGGAAGAAACCCAGGGCGAAAGCTCTGGAGAAACTGAAAGCACCAGAACTGAAATTCTTGAAGTCGATAACCCTGTGAGTGGCGAATTAAATAAGGTTGGTACTCCTCACGTAGAATATGAAGAAGTTATTTTGGAAACAAATGAAACTGATGGAGATTTTGAAAGGAAGACTTCTGATGAAAAGAATCAAGCAGAGGACAAGATCATGTTGGCATCTGCATTGAGTTCAGATGAAGAAATAACTCCAAGAGAGGACAGTGGAAAAGAAATAGAAGAACCCATTGGGAGGGCGACAGAAGAACAAAATCCTGTAAAACCAGAGTCAATTGAGGATGTAAATCTCCATGCGTCATCTATGGTTCCATCAACACCAGAGTTACACTTCCTTGAAGAAGAAACGGAAAGTGAAAAGATTAGTTTATCTGAAATTTCCCATGAAGTTCCATATGCCGAATATAGAGAAGATGGAACAGAGAACCTCAAGCAAAAGATGGAAGAGAGAATTCAGGAAGAAAATAAAGATGAGGGCCATGAGGCGAGTAGTAAAGAACCTGCTGAATGGAATCCTGATAGCCATAATGACACAACTGAAGAGGTGAGAAACAAAGTTTAATCCTTGACACTTAAATTTTGTATATTTTATCATCTCTGACAGTCTAACCACACTCATTATTGGAGATACAGAATCCTATATCTGTAGAAGAAAACCTTGACAATGGTGGCGGTCATTTACCTGTTACCCATGCATTGCTTGCTCGTGCATTTGCGGATGAAAATACAAATGAAGAGGCACAGCACATAAAAGATTCCAGTTTGGTTGATGAACCAATTTATGAAACCACACACACAAAGGATGACAGAGGAATCGATGCCTTCAAAGTGGAGATGGTGCCCGAGAAGATTGAAAGAGCCCTCGAACCTAAGGATCAAGTAGAGGTGGAGCCAGAGGAGATTGAAAGAACTTCCAGCCTGAAGATCATGATCTTAAAAACACGGAGGAGATAAATGAAGAGACCTCACTGGAAGGAAGCGGCATAGTGGTTTGTTCTCTATCCATTCATTAGATTAGAGTCATGCATCTCCAATTTAGTAGATTTTCCTCTGTTTGATTTCCATTAACTATTTCTGATTATATGAAATATTACCTGTCTTCCAGGTTAGCGATCATGATCATGAAATAGTTGAGGGGAACATTGAGATGGCAGCTACCACTGAAAATTCCAAAGTTGAGATATTAGATAATGATGAAAGTGATCAGAAAAAGATGGATCAACTATCTCTGAGTAGGGATTCAGTCGAGGAGGAAAGGGAGCAAGAAAACCCAAGAGAGACCTATGAAGCAGTTACTACTAAAAAAGGAGTAAAACACAGACAATATTTTAAATAAGTTCATTTTGTTTCACCAGCATAATGAATGCTCACTGATTTTATTTTGACAAAAATTCAAACTGAAACTAATATTCATCTTGTGTGTTGTAGAATCCCATATCAGTTGAGCTGTGTAGCAAGCCCCACATGGCACATATAGAAGATGACAATATGCTAGCTCAGAACATTGATGATTTACCTGTTTCACAAGTGCTGCTTAAATACGTGTCGGTTGAAGGAACAAATGAGATTGAAGAAGCTCATGTAGGCAAGCAGATGAGAGAACAAAATCCAGATATGATCCTTGAAGACCCTTCTATCATAGAATCAAAGGCATTCAATATAGACACTGAAAATATGGAGACCAATACCAAAGAAAGTGCAATCATAAATGTTAAAACTGTCTCCATTGAAGATTCAAAATTTTCAGAAAGATTTCATGAATATGAAACAGAACAAATGAGTGCTGATCAGGCAGCACAAGAAAGGTCGCTCGGAAGCATAAAGAACGAAACTCCTGATGACAAGGTCAGTTCAAATTGTAAAGGAAGGTTCTCTTTTGTTATATTTTTTTCCCATGTGTTACCAAATTAAATCTTTAACAGTTCCTTACGTCAAAGGCAGCCGCAATTATAAAAAAAAATTGTATTGTGCTTCCTTTTCTTTATTTTTAATCATCATAAAAAAATATTACTATCTTGACCAGGCTGCAGAGGAACCTACAGATCTTCAGTTGTCTGATATTAAGACAGTTGCTTCAGTTGAAAATGTTGAGAAACATTCTGCAAAAGAAGATGTTGCCACACCGGAAATGATGAAAAGTTCAAATGAAAATGAGGAAATCGAAGACAATGGAAGATTAGACAAGGACCTGGATGCTTCACCAGTAACTATGAATTGTGAAAAAGAAACAGCATTGAAAGATGAGGATGAAGCATCTGCAAAAGATGACAAAATATTGCAGAAGATTGACTACTCTCAGGAAGTATCTCCTAGTCCAACCGAACCAACTGGGGAGGAGGAGAGAGATGACAGAGGACTCAATCCTCTCACAGTGGAGATAGAGCCTGAGAAGATTGAAAGAGCCTTCGGACCTCATGTTCAAGGAGAGGTGGAGCCAGAGGAGATCAAAAGAGCTTCTGAACCTGAAGATCATGATCTGAAAAACATTGAGGAGATAAATGAAGAAACCACACTAGCAGGAGGCAACATGGTGGTTGGTTCTCTATCTATTCATAAGATTAGAGTAATGAATTTCCAAAATAGTTCATTTTTTCTTGTTCAATTCTTTATTATTTCTGATTATATGGAAACTTTACCTGTCATCCAGGTCAGCAATCATGATCAAGCAATTGTGAGGGAAAACATTGAGATGGCAGCTGCCTCTGAATATCCTGAAGTTGAGATATTAGTTAATGATGAAAGTCAGCAGAACAAGATGGATCAGCTGAGTAGGGATTCAATCGAGGAGGAAAAAGAACAAGAAAACCCAAAAGACGATTGCCAAGAGCAGCAAACAATTGAAGAAAGCAAGCAAGTAGAGAGCGCCATTTTCAAAGACAATAAAACTAGTGATCCAGTGGTAGGAAAAAGTTCTCAAATGGAAGAAAACAAAGACCTTGGTGAACATCATGAAATGGACTATCAGGAAAGAGATTCCACGACACTTGATGCCCACAACGTCCTCGATGAGGAGACTTCCAAGGAGATAAATTTAGAGGAACCTGTTCTATTTAATGATGATTCATCATATATAGAAAACGAGATGGACATGAAAGACAACCATGCAAATAAACTAGAAGAAACTTTTCATGTAAAGGAGAACGACAAGAAAGATCATGAAGAGAGAGCAGGCAAAGAAGAGCCTGATGATCAGAATTCTGAAAAAATTCAAAACGAGGTGGTATGCATCAAATTCATCTTTTTCTTTTCCCAAAAAAATTGTAATTATTTTATTTTGTAATTACTGTTACAATTTCTTTGGCCGTATAAATTTGAAAATGCATATACTAATTAGTTTAAAAAGAACAGAGTCAAAAGAGTGAATGGGCTGAAGAGATAGCACCGAGCATACTTAACACTTACATTTTGTATGTTTTCATATCTCTGACCACTCATTACTGGTGATACAGAATCCCATCTCTGTGGAAGAAAACCCTGACAAGGGCGGTGGTCACTTACCTGTTACCCATGCATTGTTTGCTGGTGCATTTGCGGATGAAAATACAGATGCGGAGGCAACAGAAGATTCCAGTGTTGTTGATGAACCAACTTTTGAAACCCTGAACGCAAATGATGACAGAGGAATCAATGCTCTCAACATGGAGATGGAACCAGATAAGATTGAAAGAGCCTTCGAACCTAAGGATCAAGTAGAGATGGAGCCGGAGGAGATCAAAAGAGCTTCCGAACACGAAGATCATGATCTTAAAAACATTGAAAAGATAAATGAAGAAACCACACTGGAAGGAGGCGACATGGTGGTTGGTTCTCTATCCATCCATAAGATTCAAATACTCAATTTCCAATTTAGTTAATTTTTTCCTGTTCAATGTCCCATTACCCATTTCTGATTATATGAAACTTTATCCATTATTCAGGTTAGCAATCATGATCAAGCAATTGTGACGGAGAACATTGAGATGGTGGCTGCCACTGAATATCCCAAAGTTGAGATATTAGTTAATGATGAAAGTCACCAGAATGAGATGGATCAACTAACTTTGAGTAGCGCTTCATTCGAGGAGGAAAAGGAACAAGAAAACCCAAAAGAGGATTCTCAAGAACAGGAAACAATTGAAGAGAGCAAGCAAGTAGAGAGCGCCATTTCCAAGGACAATAAAACTAGTGATCCAGTGGTAGGAGAAAGCTCTCAAATGGAAGAAACCAAGGACCTTGGAGAACATCATGGAATAGACCACAAGGAGAAAGATTCTGTGACACTTGAAGCCCACGATCTCCTTAACAAGGAGGCTTCAAAGGAGGCGAACACACTGGACGCTGCCCTATCCAATGATGAAGCATCAAAAATAGAAGAGAAGGAGATGGAAGGAAACAATGCAAATAAACTAGAAGAAAATATTCATGTAAAGGAGAGTGAAGAAAAAGATCTTGAAAAGAATGCAGGCCTACCAGAGCCTGATGATCAGAATTCTGAAGCAGTTACTGCTGATGGGGAGGTAAAATTAAAACAATGTTTTCAATTATTTCATTCAGAATAATGAATGTTCTCTGATTTTATTATGTCTATAATTTATATGCAGGATCCCATATCAGTAGAGCTTGGTCAGAGGTCCAGCATGGCATATGTAGAAGATGACGATATGCTAGCCCAGAACATTGATCATCTACCTGTTTCAGAAGTGCTGCTTAGGTACATGTCGGTTGAAGAAACATCAAAGGAACAAACAGATGAGATTGCAGAAGTTCAAAGTGTGGGCAAGCAGATAACAGTACTCAATCCAGATATGATCCTAGAAGAGTCTTCCATCATAGAGTCCGAAGCATTCAACAAAGGCATTAAGATATTGAGAATGATACTAAAGAAAGTGCTATAACAAATGATACAACTGTCTCCATTGAAAATGCAGAATTTTCAGAAACATTTCATGAATATGAAACAGAACCGACGAGCTCCAATCAGGCTGCACAGGAAAGGTTGCTCGGAAGCAACAAGAGCGAAATTTCTGCAGACAAGGTCAGTACATTATGTAAAGAAAAAGGTTCTTTTTTGTTATGTTTTTTCATTTGTTATCGATTTAAAGCTTTAATAGATCTTCACTTCAAAGGCAGCCGGCATAGCAAAAATATGAATGGATTGCATTTGCTTTTTTATTTTTTCATAATAAAGAAGCTTACTTTCTAGACATATTTGTATTGAAACATCGGTTAAATTATAATTTGTGATGCAGATTTCCAATATAGCTGACCAGGCTGAAGTGGAACCTTCAGTTGAGAATGTTGCCACACCAGAAATTGACAGCATAACTACGGGATATGTCATGGTTGGCCCTCAGGATGTCGAAAGTGAAACAGCGAGAGAAGAGGCAGAACCAGAAAGCATAACTGGAAGCAAATCTGATGGATCACACAAGATCGTGAAAGACGAAAATACCGACATCAAGGTTCGTAAAAAATGGTGATGACTTACCTATATGATAATCCATTTTCATTCTCTATATTCAAATGTCAACTAGACTGTAATCTTTTACCCAGGTCGAAGACACCAAATTAGCATGTGTAGAACATGACCTTGAAGCAAGCCCAAAGACTACGACGGAAATATCTGAATTTTTTGAAGAGGAAGCTTCTGCTGAGGCTTCAAGTGTTTCTGAAGGTAAGGAAAAATATGATTCCATGGAGGAGACAAGCTTACATGCAGAAGGCACAGAAGGTGGGAAACCTAAACAAAGCTATGAGCAGCTTGAGATCACTGAGCCCAAAGAGAACAACAAAGAGGAGATCTCAGAAGGAAACAGAACTACAGTTATGATTTTGGATGAAAGCACACCAGAAGGTCAGATACTTGAAAACTTAGATGCAAATGTCGAGGATACTGCAGCAGCCAGTAAAGGTTCACATACAGAAACTGATAATGAGGACAAAATGGAGGCTCCTTTTAACAGAAGTGATGATGAAGAATTTCAAGACAGGGAAGGAATTAAGAAGATTGAGGAGGCAAAAGATGGATCGGAGGGTAATGATCAGAGTGCATATGATACAGAAACGATTGTATTTCAAAATGAGGAGGTATGCATCAAACTCATCTTTCTTTTCTCAGTTAAATTTTTTAAGTTTAAAAACTTTGTTGTTCCTATTTAAGATTTTTTTTGCCATATATATTTGAATGTATATAATAATTAGTTCTCAAAGAACAGGGTCTCAAAAGAGTGGGTGAGACTAAGGAGATGACACTGAGCATGCACAATGATCATTTTTCGGTTATTGATGCACCCGTTGAGAAAACCACTCTTAAAAATGCTGAAGAGATGTACAAAGGAGACAATGATCTTGTGCTGCAAGGACAGGCCCCGAATATTACCAAGGTAAGCAATGGCATACAACTCAAATAGTTTCTGAGATAAATGAAACTGTTTATTCTTATAAATCTCATCCTGCAAGTCAGAACTCAGAAGAAACCAAGGTTGCTGATTTGACTGTTGATGCTTCATCTCCTCCACAAAATATAAATGAAGAGAAAATGTTAGATGTAGAAGGATCACCATCACTGTTTGTGGGCACCACCACTGATGCAATCCAAGTTGCTCAAAACACCATGGTATCCCAGGAAGGAAACTATGCAGATGGGACATCACAAATGAGAGTTAAGGAACTACAAGCCCTTTCCCAGGAGGAGTTTGAGACTATAAGTGAAGGGATGGCCAAAGAAAAAGAGATTCCAGAACAGACAAGTTTGGGTAAAGGTTCCCCGAGGGATCAAACAAAGGGAGAGGATCCCCAAACAGATAATAAAGAGACAGTTAGCCCTCGAGAAGGCAACAAGACAAAGACTGTGGAAGAAGAGAGCACAGTTAAGGTTCCTGATTATATACTTGCACGAGATGAAGTCATACAGGAAAACTTTCAAGGAGACACAGAAGCAGCACCCAAACCTCAAGATCAGGACCACGAAACATATATAGAAGATGCCACAGAGTACAATAAACCAAAAGAAGAGGTCATACTGAAAAAACACAAGGATAGAATTTTTTGTTCCATCTATTCATTCATATTATAAGAATGTTTTATTTGTTATACAGGTTGGACTCTCTGATTATGCATACACCCAAATTGCAGCAAAAGAAAGTTTTCAGGAAGATGACGGAAAGACTCTCAATCAAATTTCTGAAACAAATGACACAAAATACCCCACAGAAATGAAAGTTTTATATGAAGAGGTCATACTACGATGTAGAAACTGAATTTCATTCTTTCTTCCATTTGTAGAACATTAAGCTGATGCTTCATTTGTTATGCAGGATAAAGACGTAGAAAGTATATTTTTAAGAGAAAAGATAGATCAAGAAATTTCCCAGGAATGTGCAGATGCACAAAAGAAACCTGATCAAGCAGAAACTGATTTGCTACTTCCCAGTAAACAGGACACTGAAAAAAATGATGCAAACAATTCCACAGATGTTGAAATCTCTGATGAGGTAGTCTGAGAAAACTGAGGATGTTCAAAACTTTCATATATGTTCTTGGCTACTAAGTGAGCTTCATTTGTGCCGCAGATAAATGAATCCAACTATATGGACATCAGAGAAGAAGCAGCTCAAGAAAGCTCACCAAAGGATGAGAATGAAGGCGAGAAGGTGAGTGAAACAGAATCAAAATCAGCTCTCCTGAAATATCAGAATTAAGATATAAATGAAGGGAAAGAGAGTTCAGAAATTACAATTCTGAAGCATGAGTCAGATTGTAAAGTACATTCTGAAGTTTCTAGTATTTTTTTCCTTCTCTGCAACATCCAGTATAAATTCCTATTTCACTCAGGTTAAAGACTTGGATACTGTATCTGTGGAGACCATTCAAGAAGATGAAAAGGGAGGCAAGAAGCAAGAAGCAGCAGCTATTGACTTGCTAGACCCAAAAGATCAGATGCATGAAATAACTGATGCTGAGGAATCCTCAGAAGTAAAGAATTTCCAATGCCGATTTTGTGTTGGAATTATATAAAGAGCTACATCTTCTTTCTTTCTTTTTTCTTAACTGTATTGAAATTTTATGACAAATAGGTGAAAGAAACCCATGCTGTACTCGTTGGAGAAAGAATACCTGAACAAAGCTTTTTGGAAAATGAAAAGGAAGGTGTGATGCTCAAGGAGGGAGCACCCAAGTCGAAGATCTTTGAAGAAATACATGATACAAAAGATGCCAGTGAAATTGATAACCCATATGGAAAGGTATGATAAAAATAGGCCGTCAAATTGATATCCCATTTGTTCAAGATTGCTAAGTTTAAACTTTGTTGCCATGCAGGTTAAAGATTCCATTGAACTCATTAAACATGAACCAATAGAAAGCTTTCAAGGAAATGAAAAAGAAAGCAATCAGCTTGAGGAAACAACACCCGAGTTTGACAGAGGTCAGAGTTATGCAACAGACATTCAGGACACTGCAGAGATCAACATTTCAAATGAAGAGGTAGAGGTCAGAATGCTTCTATACTTCAATGCTTTTATACCATTTCTAGTTTCAGCTGAATTGTTGCTTAGACTCTTTAAGTAGAACGGCATTTATTAGGAAAAAAAAGGTGGGGGGGGGGGGGGTGGTTTAAATCTCCGCCTATAATTTTATTGACCGGAGCAAATTCCAAAGAAAAAGAGGGGGGAGTTACACCCTTACCTCCAATAAAAAGCAAGTTGGGAAAGTATCTCAAAAGAAAAAAATTACTAGAAAAAAACAGATTTATAGTATCAGCTCCCCAGTAGGATTTTTAAATTTGTACATCACATTTTACTATTTTAGTTGAGAATGAAATAGTTCAAAACCACTTTTGGAAGAAGACATGAAGAATTTCCAAGGTCTCTTTATGATAATCATCCAGAATTAGAACCAAAATAAAAAAATATCTCTGCCAAAAATTCTCCATGAAGAAAATATCATAACCTTTTTCTTAGCATTATAGCTCATACTTCTTCCCATTGATAACTAAATTTATCTGTTATGCAGGTTGCAAAATCGGATTTTACGATAACAGAACCTAACCTAGAGGAAACAGATTCTGCAACGACTATTAACACTGTAGCACTGAAGGATAAAGGAGATGCAAGTACAACACTTGACACTTCACCCATCAGAAAAGCATGTCCTGAAAACTACATCGAAAAGGATCTTGTTCCAAAGCAACAGATCTATGAATATGAGACCTCCAATCTACATGGAAAGAACTTAGAATCTTCAGGAGATGAGGAAGGTTCAAAAGAACTAATTGATGATGAGAAGCTTGAAACAAACTGTCCAGGTTTAATAATAAATAAACTTCTGAAAAACTTATTTTTGAAGGATGGATTTATTTCTTCTGAGTCTGAAGGTTTTTCATCAATCACAAATGCTTCAGGAGAAGAGATAAACAAAGAAGATGGAGAGAATCGTGCAGAAGTATCCAGACTGGTCTCTGAATCACAGATTGAAGATAAAATCATCTTGCACAATGTCCATGAGGACGAACTAAGCTCAAATATGATAATTATTGAGCCAGAAGCCGTAAAAATGATCCCATCGACCGATGAGGCCATGCAGATGATCAAAAAGGTGAGTAAAGTTTCTTAAAATTTCACTTCTCGTTAAATATGTACATGAACACAGAGATATCAATCATACACCTACACTTAACATTTTCTTGACCAATTCTTGCAGGAGGAGGAAAATAAGCTCGACAAAGCACCTGACTTTATGGCCAAGGAGGAGAGTCAGGCAAAGAAAAGTTCAAATGAAAATGAGGAAATGAAAGAAAAAATAAGAGTAGAAAAAGATCCGGATGCTTCACTAATAGCTATGTATTGTGGAAAAGAAGTATCACTGAATAAAGGGGATGAGCCATCTGCAACAGATAAAGAAATATCACAGAAGATTGACTACTCCCAGAAAGTTTCCTTTGCAATTGCTGAAGAAGAACCACCTATGAAGAGAGATGATCTCATTGAAGATGAAGATCTTCAGTCAGTTGTCCAGGATCCAGTCAGGCAAGCTTTAAACAAAGCGAGGTTGGAAGATCAGGTACTCTTGCAAAAATTGAAGAGTGGTTTAGAAGTGAAAGGATTAGAAATCCAAGAGGAAAGTCAAGCCGAAAATGTGAAAGAAAACTTAACAGAAGAACAAGAAGTGATGGACACAGATAGAGTGCAACTATCAGATCTCCTGATAAATTCTAAAGGGGAAATGCGAGAGACGGCTGAAACAGACATGGATGAACACAAAAAGGAGATAGTGGTTACTCAAGAGGAAGAAGAGAAATCAAGTGAGGAGAAAGAGGACAATGGAGGAGGCAATAATAAGACAGAGGAGTCTGGTTCTGATGCTCCATTACTAGTGAAAACTAGAGACTTAGACATTAAGCCAGCCCACAAGAAATCTCATGGAGTCTTATCAGGTGTTGGATCAAAGGTCAAGCATTCAATTGGAAAAGTGAAGAAAATCATCACGGGCAAATCTTCCCAGTCCAAGCAACCAAAATAAGGAAGGTTTCTCAGATAATTTGCATGAGTGTCTGTGGTGGGTTTATTTATTTATTTGTTCTTGCCATGATGTCGTGAAGGTTTGCGTGTGAAATTTGTGCTACATAGAACTAGATGGCTCCATCCTTGTAAATGCTCAGGAGCAATTCATTCATATCAAAGTTTTTTGAATTATATGTGTATGAAGGTTTTTTTGAATTATGTGTGTATGAAGATGAACATTTCTGTTGTAATTAAATATGTGTGTTTCTTTATCAATATTTTGATGTTGGGCATTCTGGCTAATGTTGTGCAAGAGAAGCAGCTTGATAGCATATAAAGTAGCAGCCTTTCATTATCAAATCAAAATGCACCTGACAAGGGGTGTGAGAGAACTTTAGAATTTGGGTTGGATTCCAAATGATATCGTGCAAAGGAAGACTTGGAAGAAGCAACTTGATAGCATATATAAGCAGCAGTTTTCATTATAAAAAATATCAATCAAAATACACCAGGCAAGGGGTGTGTATGTTTGAACAAGTGACTTTTGAAATTAAGGCTTGGATTTCCCTTTTGAAGAATGCTTTGTTTAAGACCATTTAATAGACCTGGTCTTTATAGATCCACTGCAGCATCACATGTATTTCAATGTAAATGGAATAAAAACAGATGTGGAAAGCAAATGAATGCATAGAAGGCATGACTTTGTAAGCCAAATCCAAGTTTTGAATGCAATTCATAAATTTGGGTTTAGGCTACTTGATTTCTGATTCTAACGCAATTACACCAACAACCCAAAAGTAAATAATTTCACCTTCATTGATTATCCTATGAGCTCCAATAACAAATACCTGGCAAGCATGAGTCGTTTCACCAAAAATCCATTAAACATCTCACAAATCACAAGGCACCTCTTCAAAAACCCATGTGAGGGACCAAACCCTACAAAATGAGGTTGCAAATCAATCTCAACATTTCCCTGGATGTCAAAACGAGTCCAAAGCAACAACAACAGGAGTTCTACAACAATGAAAAAAAAATCCTCCACAACCATAAAAACCCCACAAGTTTCACCCAAACGAATACAAAATGAGAACCTGTGAGAGCACAAACCAAACTTTCTCATGTATCAGAAACAACTATTTCCCGCCAAATCCGACCGTTTTTAAAAAAACTCCCCTCTGTTCCCGCCAAAACCCAATTCAAAACCCGACAATTTTCCTCATCCAATCCTCCAAAACCTGTTTCGCAAAAAAAAAAAAAATCCTCCAAAACCTAACATGGTTGTCTCCAAAGGGCTCGAGAAGCTAAACAAAATGAACTTCAATTTGGAAAATGTTACCTAAAATCCATTTTTTCAGTATCAATTCCAATCCACACTTATTTTAAAAAAAAATTTAAATAGAATAACATGTTTTTATAAAAAAAAATAAAAAACATATATTCTAATTAATTGAGTGGATATATTTATAACAAATGTGAGAAATTTTTATCAGTGTATATTTAGTTAATGTGAGTATATGCTCCGGTGATTTTATATCGACGCATATAAGACTGAAATTAGGGCTGAAATTCGGGTTAGTCCAATTCAGGTTGGGTCGGGTTGGTTTATTTAATTTCGGGTTGGGTTCGGGTTGGTCCAATTCGGGTTGAAAATCGGGTTAGATCGGGTTAGGGTTGAGTAGTTTAGAATTCAATCCGCCCGAGTTGCAGCCCTATTTGATACCTATACAGCTTCCACCTTGTTAGAGTAACTCCAACTCAACTCTTCATTTTTTCTCTATATTTTAGAAAAAACACCCCTTTTTTATTTTTCTTTCCCTATATTTAATTGAAAACTCTAACTTTACTCTTTGTTCTTTCCTCCCTTCAAAACCAAAAGGCATAAATACTCATTGAAACAATAAAAACTTGTAATACACATCTCCTCGAGGATCCATTGATAAAAATTGAATAAAGAAATAAAACAAATTATATGATTTGGATTTTTGTTACATAAAAAAAACACAGTGAAAATTCATGGTTGGGCTTGTTGTATATATGTATGTATAAACGGTAAAATAAAACGGTAAAAAAAAAATACAAAATCACATTGAAAACTCAACCCAATGTTCATTTTTTTCAAATGAGTGCATTTTTGAAAATAGGTTAGTGGAGCCCGTTAAATTTAAATAGTAGAGAGCATGGTTTTCTCCCCATGTTTGGGGAGGACAAATTTTTTTCCCTTGTTTGTGGAGACACCGAGGGAGTGGGTTGGAGGGCTTTAATACCAACATATCCCTATAATCTAGCAAAAATTGACATTTAAGGAGGGCATTGGAGGTGCTCTTACATTTTTGTAAGTTGTAAATATATCTATGTAAGTTGTAATTACATATATGTGAGTTTGAATTAACTCAAGAAAATGTTAAGATGATCAATGAGGGAAACAATAGAATTTACCCATTCTACTATAATCTAGACGTACTCATTTATCCAAACATGGGCCATATTTATATGAAATCACTTATAAATTTATATTAAAAAAAAATTAAAAGAGGTATATATATCTTATTATGTTAACGTGGTATATGTGGCTGTAAAACAGACTGAGTGTAACAACACTTATAAAGATTATTACACAGCCCATTTTACACCTTGTTAGTTGCATTACTTGCATGCACTCAATGTAACAAGGTATATACATCATTTAGGCAAATTTTAGTTTTAAAATTAGTCCATAAATTACATATAGTTAATCTTTTAATAAAAATGTACATCTCATGACATAAAATGGGGTATACAATTAAAAAAAAATGGATGGAGATTGTATTTGGGCCCGGAAACTGGATCGTGTAACATTTTCCTAAGAATAATTAGGCCTTCCAATCTTGGGCTTACTCTATAACAATTATAGTATGAGCGCTCATTCACGCAGTCCATTTTACAGTCTGTTTTGCAGCTTCATACACTATGATAACGTAGTATATACTGCATTATCATAATATATGACTCAAATTTTTTTTCTATTTTTTCACCATGAAAAAAAAAACACTAATGTATCTCGGTATATACTGCATTTCATATAACAGCATGTATTTCAAAGAATGAGTGTATGATTTTTTTTTTTAAATAAAAATAAAATGGACTGCAATTGGGGCTACAATAAGGGCTGCGTGTATCTTTTTCCTTATAGCATATAACAGTGGGCCTTTTACCCAATTGGAACAGTTTATAGGCGTTAGGCTAATACACATTGCAGCCCCCAAAAATTTAATTTTTTTTCTTAAAGTATATAGTCACCGAATGAATTACATATTATTATAAAAAAAATAAAACATTTTGCCTTGATAAACTAGTAGCTATATTTTCTTTTATGAAAAATTGAAGAAAAAAAAAGAATTTAATTTATTATATATTGCACTAATTGAGTATATATTGTACTAAGAAATTATACACTCCACTGATGAAGTTTACAAGCGGTTAGGGGACCATCTGTTGGCTACAAAATGGATTGAGTGCATTAACGTTCTTATGTTGATAAGGAAAATGTTAAGCTGTATCTTATTGTCAATCTCATTTATAGTTTGCACACATCTTGATTTTTTTTAAAAGTATATATACTCATCTAATAAAATATATTCTTTTATATATAAAAAAAATACATATTTGTATGAATTCGAACGTATATTTTTTTTTTCGTTTTTTATAAAATAATATATATATTTACATATATATATACTAGATTATATACTATGTTAGGCAATTTCATATACTGCGGTAGTAATATTTAGATGGATTTTGTTAGATCACAACTCGTATAATAAAATGTAGAAGAAAAAAAAAGGTATATATACGTCGGCAGGTATCAGACCAAAATTCTTCGAATGTCCCACTCATCAAGCTGCGATCAATGGCTACTGTCTATGGATTCGCAGACACAAACGATCTCTTCGTATCCATCACATCCTCTCTCTTTTTTCAGTATCTCTAATTATAGATTTTAATTATTCTCTCTTTGAATAAACTGTGCAAATGTCTCACCAAACTGTCTTTCTTTGAAATTCATTAATCATCATCACCTTCCGAAGGCAACCCTTCTTTCTGTTAATAAAGGAAACCCTCTTTTTTTTGACTTGGACATGTGTATTATGTGCACGAAATAAGTCACATATTAAACAAACTTTAACTATGGTGTGTGTGAAGGGTTGGACCACTAAAAAGCAGGGATATATATAATAAATATTTTTTTTAAGGAAAACGACAAAGGAAAGGCAAAAGTTAAATCTTTTCAATGGGGACAAGCAAAGCACCATATGTATACACAAGATATGATAACAATATTTTTTTTTCTTCCATGGAGATGGTTGAGGATGGAAATAAATAGCTGGCTGGGGTTGAAAGCTTTACTTCCACTTATATCATTCTTAGATCATTCTCCCTTTAAATGGAAGCTTTGTGGTTGGTTCTGATTGGGACATTAGGGAAAGACATATTAGTGGAAGACAATTTCCTTTTTTGGGTCAATGTAGTGTCAGACTGTCAGTTTATTCATACAATTGAAATTTGGGGTAGGGAATGACATTAAAAGATCCAAGAATAACTCATAAAACATGCATACCATTTATATTGAAATTAGTTGAACTTTTTATTTCATTTTGTTTTATATTTGTTACAATGATTACAATTGGAGTTGGAAAAATTCTTGATACAAAAATTAATCCACAGACCCTATGCATCATGTAAGCCTTTCGCGATTCGAGCTCGGGGGAGCAAATCCATGCCTCTAGTTGAAGAGCCAGTTCATAGGCTGGGGATCATTAAAGTTGGTAATAAAGGTTTATGAGCAATGGGACATATGTGTATGCATGTTCATATTCTACAATAAGATACCTTCCTATTGGGCATATTAGTTTCTCTCATCACATAAATTCCTTTATATTAAATTAACCACTTGTTCAGTTGTTTGAATTAAACCATTTGTATTGTCACAAAGCAGAACAAAAAATGAAAATTTAAAATCTGACCTTAACTAAAATATACAAAAAAAAAATCTTAATTTCTTGTAATACCAACAATATTGCATCATTAATCCTGCTACATACTCGAACAATTTAGATTAAATACCATCCCAAATTAAACTAAGTAAATAATTTAATATTAAAAGACCCATGCAACGTAGTAGAGGTCTCTACATCCACGAAGTTAATAAATTTTTTTTAATGTTTACCTAACAAGACACCCAGAGAGACGTGCATGGGACCAGACAACCTCGTGGGGTGGGGGTCATGACACCGACATTATGGCATGAACATCTACGTGTCAAGAATTCGTGAGACACAAGTGACGTCACTCGCAACACCGACAGTGAAAAAATTGTGTTTCTTCCAACACGTGTAAAAAGAGGGGGGTAAAAACAAAAAATTTCTCCTGCCGACGCAGTCGCAGTCAAAGGAACACTGAAGATACAGGATCGCACGTGGGACCCGCACGTGTCTTTAGTTCGACTTTTTCAAAGATTAGGAGAGACTTTAATTTGTTAGGAATATGAGCTGGAATTTATTTTTATTTATTTATTATGTGAGCCTAATAATGTCTAAATTAATGGGAATTTTTGTGCATTAGAACAGTCCAATGTGTTAGCTTATATTAATGGGTTTATTATTTTGTAGCTAAAGTTTAAGCCTACGACGAAAGAAAAATGTGTTATGTATCGTATCTGTTGATATTTTTTGAAAATAATGTTAAAATATATACTAAAATAAACAATTTCATAACCATTACATCTCATACACATAAGTGTTTCGGTTTTTCAAGTGAATTTAGTTGTGCATCCCTTAGGTTAATATTCTGGTGGTTAAAAATAAAAACTTTCAGAGATATGTTTTTCCATCTAACTGCAGAGCAAATTTAATAAAATTATGTAAACTATTTGTTTAGCATTTCATTTTCAAATACGTAATATTCAATTTTGTAAATATCAACCTTAAGTTATAAAATAATATGATTTTTGCAAAATAATAATAATAATCTTCATAATAATGGTATTCGAGTTATATATATGTACATATATTAATTATAATAATAACATAATTTGGTTGTTCAATTATGTTGCTTTGGATCAAATTTAAATTGATTGGTGCCAAAACTTGGTTTAGAAGTGATTTCTCTAAATATTAATCAATTTCTTTTGAGTTGAATCAACCGTAACGGTCCCGATCCAGATCATATTCATTTTAATTAACCAATAAGTACAATATAATGTATAGTCCACCTACAAATATATAACACATCTAGGCTGGATTGGCCCTGTCCTTAGGCAGGATATCCTAGGGCCCTCAAGTGCATGCCCAAATCTTTTTTTCTTGGACACAACTACTTAAATTATGGGTTCTACTTCAAGAACCTTGCATTTTATATCCTCTCTGCTAATTCTATTCTCAATCCCTCCATGTTTACACTTCCTCACAAAAAAAAAAAAAAAAATTTAAATTATGGTATTTACCAAGAAATATTATTTATGAAAAATGTGTGGGGCGATCTATTTTAGAAATGTACATTGTTATACAAAATATGTTTTTCAGTCTCATTTTCAGTCCCGTATACCTCATTGACCGTTTGTACTTGTATCAACAAATATATATTTCATTAATAATTTTACGTTTTCTATGATTGAATCTATACAATAACCAGTACATTAATCTCAAGGGTGAACTTACCTTACCAAATGGAGGAGCCCTCCTCTCCCCCACAAGATTTTTTTTTTTTAAATACTACATCATTCATTAAAAAAAAGTAGGAAAAAGAGAGAAAAAAAAGAATAAGATAAGAGAGAGCTTCTTAGCATTACCAAAAGTTTTTCAAGTACATATGAGTTGTTTTATTTTTGTCTAAATCCAAGTCAAATTGATTATTCTTTTTATAAAATGATATGATTAATTTTTTTGAACGTCTTTATTATTAAAATTAATTAAATTTTGTTAATGAGTATCCTGAAAACACTTGATCAGAGAAATACTTTTATTTTTTTTCAACTCATTAATTCTGACTGTCAACATTAAGGTCCCGTTTGACATGATGTTTCCAGGGTGTTCGTGTTTATGGACACCGGTCGACGCAAGCTTCCAACCAAACAAAAAAAATAGCGTTCGCGTTTTACATAGGCGTTAGCAGTGTATGTGGTTTTTTTTGTTAAAGCCACCGAAGTGCCGAAAGCCTGAAACAGCACTTTTGCGTTGCCAGGTGGATTTGGTAGTGGCAGTGGTGCCTATCGCACACACAAACATTGCCTAAGTGACACCATATTAACAACTTAAAATGATAGTTCTACAAGTTTTACAAGTCATATAATTTTATAAAATATCAGATAATTTTTTCACTTTTCTATAAATCATTATCAACGTCTTATTTATATCTAACCTACAAAATTATTCATCGTCAACAAAACAATAAAAATATTACGTTTTTCAATTAGAATAACTATAAAAAATAAAAAATTAATTATTCGATTAGTATAATTATATACATAAAAATATATAGTTATCTATCATATAATATATCATATAATAGTTTATGTCGTTATTTAAATAATGGGCTAAGAATTCATATAGCACTCAATCTATCCCAGTTGCATATATTCAGGGCAGACCAATAACACACCCCACATCTATTCCAGCATTATGTTTGTATTTGTGACAAGCATATATTAGGTATTGTGATACTTTTACATGAGTGAGATTAAAGCATGGTAGTTTGATTAAGAGAGGAATCTAATAGTTCTTTCTCCCATAATGTTTTCGTTTCTTAATGTCTTCTCATTTTTGTATTTAGTGTATCCTTTCACTGATAATTGTACTACCAATCAAAATCATCATTGAAAAATCATCTTTCATGCTAGAGAATATTAACAACCAACCACAATAATTATTAATAATTAAAAAATACACGTTGGTAGAAAGTGAACCATCGTATGGAACAAAATGAAGTGGACTGGCTTAGAAGAAGAGTCATTCATTTTTATCATACAAAAGCCACATCACAAGACAAGTAATTCACACGCCATACTTAATTATAAATAACTAATTATAACCCAAAATTTTCCCTTCCAATTGGTACCTAAAAAATAAAATAAAAGCCACTGTTGGATCTCCTTTTTTTTATTATATTTTTTAATTAATAAAACTTTAAAGAGGGGACATCATGATTTTTGCTTTCACAACCGGATGAGTCAAGCTCACGTACGTTGCAAGATCTTTCATTGGACCCCTCCACACATTTAATTAATTAAAGATAGACCAAGAAGGACCATAACTATCCAATGACTGTAGTGCACTTAATTGTTTTGAATTTACAATTTGAATTTTTTGTACAGCTAGCCAAATCATGTTTGCCATAAAAAAAAGGGTTTTTTTTTTTAATCTTTAAGTCTCTATCAATTATTTAATTATATGATTTAGAGTTCAATTCCTCACTTCTTCATATTACAGTTTAAGTCCATATATTTAAAATAGATTTAAAAGATATGTTATTCTTTTAATCCCTTCCAGGGACTAATAAGAAAACCAAACAATTTATTAATGAGTCTCTCACAGTGATTAATAAGAAACAAATCTTTTAAATATGGAGGCTTAAACTGTAACTTGACGTGATAATTTTTTTTAATCAGTGTTTCAAAACCCAACCCGCTAGATCTGTTTAGTCGGTTACACCTTAAACCCGCTTCCACTTTGGTTTGCCCCAAAAATCTAATAATATATATATAAAAGATCGATTAAAATTAATCAACCCAAATGATTGAATCGGCAAATTTTTGTTTATGATGATAAATAAAAGTTTAAAATATTATGTCAAAAATTTTTTAAAAATTTTACATTTTTATTAAAAAAAATTGATGATAATAATAATAATAATTATTATTATTATTATTATTAATATATTTATTGTGTTACTACAATATCATGATTTATTTAAATTTGATTCATCAACTTTGAGGGTGCATGAATAAGTTTAGGTCATTAATTATTATCTTCCCTCTGTCACACCGGTGACCGCTCAAGGTTGGCAATTTGTCCATATCTTCATTTAACAAAGGGGGGGGGGGGGGGGGGGGGGCCTATATTATATCATATGATATGTGATCCACCAACTCATATGAGTTTTCACTTGGGTCCCACTATTTGTCTGATCACTTTAAACCGTTGGATGTCGATCACAGGGTCCGTACGAATAGAAAAATAAATGGAATAATAAGCTGTGGCACACATTTCCAAGGTCCCCCGCAACGTGGAACCTGTCACGTCACTTATTATGCGGCTGTCTTTTGAGAATACATTCAATCATTGAAGCTTCATTTAATTTTTTTCCCACGTGTGCTGTCCTTTGTTTTAATATGGGAATATTTAGTTTTGTTTTTTGGGGGCCTCATATCATTAGCTCTTCATTGCATAGCATAGTAAATTTTTTTTTTTTCAGTTTTAAGTCCCTTAAACTATAGGATCTAGTGATCGATCCCTCACTTTTTCATATTTTAGTATCTGAGAGGAATCTATCCCTAAATTATTTGATTTTAGTTTTAGTCTCTGAAAATGACTAAAAAATGAATATATCTTTTAAATATAGGAACTTAAATCAAAATATAAAGAAATGAGAGATCAATCACTAAATCTAATGGTTTATGATGACTTAAATATAAAAAACCCTAAAAAAGCACTACTTTGGAGTTCACCCATTTAAATAATTACACAAAAATGAAAGGGAATTAATTAGTCAAGGGGTGTTTAGTTCAGCGAAAAATAAATATTTATTTGACTTATCATTTAATATAAACACTTATTTTTTATTTGAGTGTTTATTTTAAATGTTTATTATAAGTATTTATTAACGAATAAATACTTTTTTAATAAATAACTAGTTTGATGTTTATTTAAAAAGTATTTTACTTATTGATTATTAAAAGACCATTTTATCTCCAATTACATCATTTTATAAAAAGTGGTGAACCAAATATCAATAAAAAAAATATTTTATAAAAATGATATAAATATCATTTTATAAGCATTAGAAATAAGAAATTTTTTTCTTGTCAAAACAAAAAAAATTTCCACTTAAAATATCAACACTCAGCAATCTGCTGAACCAACACCCCATTATATATTTCGATGGCTTTTGAAACAAAATTGAAAAACAAAATTTATACAATTTTAAAAAAAAAATTTTACTCAGAAATCATATTTAATCCAAACTGATTTTCAAATGTCTTTAGTGATTTCAATTTTTTTTTAATTGTAAAGATAATTTTTTAGGAATCTATCAAGAATATGTTTCTTAAAAAGCTATTTTAAAAAGTTGTTTTACATGAAAGTCTGATTTTTTAATTTGTTTTCAAAGATTGCCTACAACGGTTTTTAAAAATAGTTTTCCGTAAAACATATTTTTGATAGATTTCTAAATTTTCATAGTTAATGTTGTTTTGCGATTTCTTCAGGATCGTTGCAACAATTTGAATCATTTGAAAATAAGCTTGGATTATATATAATTCCTGCCAAGTCGTAATTATTATTCCTTCATCAGTTTTGGTAAATTTTTGCCTTTTCTTTTATGTTTATTAGAATGCAATTATAATTTTGGAAGGATAAGTATGAATAAATTACTTCTTCCACCACATCTAGTTTCATAGTTTATTGAACTTGTATATCAGTGAATAATTTTTATAGTTTATCTGCATTAAATAAACATGTTTTTCTAAGATTTAAAAATGTTTTAGGATGTGTAGTTGAAACACTATGATTAATAAAATCCCATATATTAAATTCAGCTTTTGAAAAACATTGTTTTATTAGTTTTTTAATTACTGAACATTTTTTACCTGAAAAAACAAGAGGGGAATTAAAAAGCTGAACGCCGAAAACATGTTTAGATCTGCGGTTGAAATTTTTTTATTTTTCAAACATGGAATCCTCTCAATGGCAGATCCAAACAGGTGTAAGTGCAATATTCATTTATTCTCAAAGAAATAGGGGCTTCCTATCTATGTATGGATGATGCACCTAAAACCAAACAATCATTCTTGTTGTTTACAAAAGTAAAATTTTGGTGTCCAAGTTTTTTTTTTTTTAGTAAATGTTCAATATTAGACTTTCTAAACACTTTTTTTTTAGAGAAATGCTACCTTCACATCAGTGATTTGTACTAGAATGTTTAAAAAATATGTTCCAAAAAAACTTGCATTATGAAATTATTTTGTCTACATGCTTGAATTTCATTTTTCTTTTGTCATAATGAAATCTAATGATATAATCGTTATATTTAATCATGGACGTTACTATTCATGGACAAAAGCAGACGTGTAACATATGGAGATTCTTTTTCATAATTATAATAAGATGCATGAGATCTTTAGTAGGTGGGAAATTGAATTCAACAACTCCATGCCACCTTATGTATTTATTATACACACAAACAGACAATAATAATTGAGAAAATATTTCTTTGAAACACTTTGTTCAATATTAAGATAAACTATTTTAGAATAGATAATTAGTTCATTATTAATAATTATATTAGTGAAATAATTCATTTTCTGTTTGGCTGCGTTTTTTTATACTCTCATTGTAAAATGTAATGATTAAATTTTTGTTATTTAGTTTACTATAGATAAATTGTGGAAAAAAGATGAACAACACGAGATATTTTATAAAATGTGAAAAAATGATTTGATGTGTGTGTTTCTTATTTATAAAAGGTGATGACAGAGATTTAATATATGGACTCCTTTATATCAGTGCAACAGAATGAGTGAAATGATACAATTAAAGAGGGGATAGAAATATCAATACTGACTTATTTCTACTTGTTCGGAAATATATATATTTTTTGTCTTATTTTACTTTTATTCCACGTTTATTTTCCTATCCAAACATGGGCTTTGTGCAATGTGCTTGCAATTTTTTTAATGAAAGTTTTCTATTAGTAAATTTTTTAAATCATGGGTGCAATTAGAAACCACTTAGGTGAAATGGATTAGATTTCTTGAAAATGGACAATAACAACAACAATAATAAAAACAAAAAAATAAAATAACATGTGAAGCCCACACTTTTAATCAGTCGGTGCAAACCGTTGAATATATAATTTCTTCATGTTTTTGTGATGTGGTATGTCAAAATCCTGTTGGAGTTTTCAGTCCACTTGAAATTTAATATAACACATTTTTTTCAATAGTGGTCAGAAATATAATACATTAGTACAGTCAGGACCACCATTTTCATTTTTATGAAAAATATATCTCCTCTGCAGACACTGCAATGTGTGTTATATTACTGTAACATATTTATACACACACTTTTTTTTTTTTTAAATCTCCTCTACTGACACTGCAATGTGTGTATATATTACTGTAACATATTTATACACATACACTCTTTCTGCCAAACAGTCTTTTCTTTTTCTTTAATCTATTGAGATTTTTTTTCCAAGAAAATGTTACACATGATCCCATTTACAGTCCCGTAGTCCATATCTATTTTCATTTTTTAAAATATAGTATATAATTTTATAAATATAAAATATATATAAAAACAAATTATATGGATTCGTTGTAAAAAAAAAATTTCAATGATCTAAATATATGAGATTGCAGGCGGAGCCGTAAATAAGAGTATGAATTCCTTTGATTTAATATAATCCAATCAGCATATATTTTTTCATTTGTTTATAAATATTTTTATTATTATCCAACAAAAAGTATAATAATTACAAGTTAGCCTCACATAAGTAAATAAGATTGTCATTAGAGTGGTACATAAAGAAAAGAACACTAGAAACACAATTTTTTTTTATGATAGTGATAAGTGGAGCAAGTATATGAAGTTCCATTTTAATTGATGTTATAAGAAGCAAATTTTAACTCATCTCTCCAGTTATAATAGTTTTCTTTGACTAAGTATTCCAAGTGTATATATATTTATATATATGTATTCCACATCACCAGCTGAGGATGCCTTAATTTTCAATCAATTCCATGCAATAAATGAAAAAAAAAGAAAAATCACAAGAAAGATCTGCATAAAACTAAAACTTGTTAATATGTCTCTCTCTGTTTGAAACTTATATGATAAGCCTCTGTTTTGTCCCCCCTTTAAATCAACACTCACACTTTCACAGTTCTCTCACTCAAATTTTTCCAATCTTTAATTTTTCTCTCTCTATATATCACAGAGAAAGAGAGACAGAGAGAGAGAGAGAGAGAGAGAGAGAGAGATGGGACGCCATTCATGCTGTTACAAGCAGAAGCTAAGGAAAGGCTTATGGTCTCCAGAGGAGGATGAGAAGCTCTACAACCACATTATGCGTTTCGGCGTTGGTTGCTGGAGTTCAGTCCCCAAACAAGCAGGCAATGATTCAATTCTCCTCTGTTGTTCTCTAATTTCATTTGTTTCAATTTGGGTTCCTTTGTTTCTGATTGAATTGTTTATCGTTTTCGATGTTTCGCTTAACAGGACTTCAGAGATGCGGTAAGAGCTGTCGATTGAGGTGGATCAATTACCTGAGGCCTGACCTCAAGAGAGGCTCTTTTTCACAACAAGAGGAGGAGCTCATAATTGGACTGCATGAAATCTTGGGCAACAGGTACTAAAAACATCATAAACATATCAAATGCAACTATTGATATATAGATTAGTATCTCAAAATGGGTTCTTCTAGTTGTTATTAGGTGGTCTCAAATCAGGTATTAAAATATCATAAACATATCAAATGCAATTCATACTGATCACATAGACTAGTATCTCAAAATGGGTGGTTGTTATTGTTTTAAGTGGTCTCAAATTAGGTACTAAAACATCACTAACATATCAAATGCATTACATTGATCACATAGACTAGTATCTCAAAATGGGTTCTTCTTGTTGTTGTTGATGTTGGTGTTATTGATTTAGGTGGTCTCAAATTGCGGCGCAGATGCCAGGAAGAACAGATAATGAGATCAAGAACCTCTGGAACTCCAGCCTAAAGAAGAAGCTGAGGCAGAGAGGGATCGACCCAGTCACTCACAAGCCATTGATCGAGATCGAACGTCCCATCGATCCAAGATTAACTAATGAGGAGGCCTACAACGCACCCAAACCCGTCTTCGACCCATTCAACCTCTTCGATTTCCAAATGGACATCGATCCAATGACCGATAATTCGAACCAGTACCATCAATTCAACCAAGGGACTACTTTCGACCAGACCCAATTCACGACGAGCACGAATTCTGGACTTTCATCTCTGCCAGGACTTGAATTCAATCCAGTCACGGAGAGTTCGAGTGAGAGCAACAGAGGCTGCAGTGTGGAATTGAAGGCAGAGGAGGTCTTCGGAGGCGAAGACGTCGATTGGGATTCGAAGTTGGCATCCATACTTCATTTTCAACTCCAAGGAGGGAAGATCCATGGTGAGACCAATGAACAAAAACACGTATATGAAGATCTAACAGTGGATGATTGTTTTGGTCTCTACCAAGATCTGCTTTAGCTACCTTTTGTTTGTTCCATCTCTCACTCTCCTTTTTTCTTTTTTACTATAAAGATTTGGGTGTGATTGTATCTACATTTAATTTTGTCTTTGTCTTTGTCTGTGTTTGGAGATTTCAAGTTCTGATGTTTTGTTTCATTGGGTTGTAAATGAAATGGAAAAAAAAATTGAGGCCTTTTTGGGATGTAAACTGAGTGAGTTCATATTTTGTAAAGCTTGTGAGACTTTTTGAAGTTTGTTTGTTGTTTTTTATCTGGATTTTTGGGGATAGTATTGCTGATTGATTCAAGGTATTTGTTTGTCCAGCCTAAAAAGGTCAATTATTTAATTTTTATGGGATGTTGATCCAGGAGGCATTTTGTACATGACGCTCTTTTGAAGTCATTCCAACGCGGTATCATCTACTGTAGTATGTAGTATATATAGAAGTGCCTCGGATAGAGACATAAGTTATTTTAGAGTTTATACCTATGCCAAGATAAATAACTTAATCAATCAAATATGTGATTTTTTGTTTAGTTGTGTTTTATATTATTCTCATTGGAAAACATAATCATAAAAGTTGAGTTGTTTGATTGATAAAAAATAAAATATAAACAAAGTGTAAAAATTGATTTGACATGTGAACTCTATTGATGTGTAAGAGGTGATAACATGTGATTTGATGTAAATATATAATGACACGTGATTTAACATGTGCGTCTCCTTATACAAATGGAGGAATAACACAATTCTAAAGGAAACCTGAAATATAAATATTAGTTTATTCTCACCTAATTTTACATAGTCATACTACTTATTCTTTCTACCCAAACACTTTTTTTTGTTTACTCCCCTCTATTCCCACCTATTCCATCCCTTGTTCCCCCATCCAAACGAGGCATAAGAATAATGTTGCATCCAATCAATTTTCAGTCCTAAATCTAAGTCTACACAAGTGTTTTCAAATTTTTAAAAATAGTATACCTCATTAATAAGGTATATGTTTTTATAAAAAAATAAAATATATACTCTAATGAATAACATGAATGCATTTATAGAAAATATGAATAAAAAATTATCGAAACATATATTTCATTAAAGTAAGTATATACTATGATAGTTTTCTAATCGAAACATATAGGACTGAAAGTAGAGCTGAAATAAAAATTGTGTAACAACATTCATACTCTAAAATGTTAATAATATATAATCTATTACAAAAACTTTAAAAAATATTTGCATTGTATATATATTTTATCTTTTTTTAGTAAAAAATATATTTTATTAGATAAATATATTTAAAAAAAAAATTGAAACCGCGCGTGTGAATTGCAAAAGCATATTATAAAGATGTACCCGACATTTCTATTAATGTCCACGTTCAATTCAACGTTTCGTTGGAGGCTTTTAACATGCCCACCCTTTTTTCTTCTTTTTCCCCCATAATCCACCTTAGATCAATGATTGACATATTCAAAATGTAGCTTTGAAACAAAAATAGATTTTTCTAAAATAAAAAAAAATCTTCTTGAAATTTTAAGATTTTCAATCAAACCATTTTCTAAGAAGTATCCCAAGTTATAGGCATCGTTGATCTGTGTTTGGATAGATTTAATAAAATCATTTTCTAAGAAGTATATCACGTTATGGCGATCATTGATATGAGTTTGAACGGATTCCATGTTTGCGAAGTAGAAGATTCTCAAACACAAATCCAAATATATTTTTAGCTTTAAATTTTCAATATCCCCTCTTACTTTCTAAGATAAAAAAAACTTGGCGATTGAAAAAATAACAAAAGAACAATTTTTAAAAGATAAATTTAAAACATGGGATTTTAAGAATCCACATATTTAAATGCAGTCTAAGATCCTGTTTGAAAACGGGTTTTGAGTGTTTTTAGGTTTGTTTGGCGTTTTTCAAATCAAAACATTTAACCCTAGCATTTAACAAAATAATGATTTTTAAAAAATGTGTTTAAAAAAAGAAATTTTAATAATCCTAACATTTTAACCGCATATTTGAACGCAGCCTAAGTCTCTGTTTGAAAATGGATTTGAGATGTTTTTAGGTTCGTAAAAAGCTGGGTTCACTTCAAACCATGCGCGGATTGCAAAAGCATACAATTTAAAGATGTATCATACATTTCTATTAATGTCTATGTTCAATGTTGCAGGCTTTTAGCATGCCCAGTTGCCCAACTTTTTTTCCCCCTTTGATCCACCTTAGATCAATGACTGACATTGAATGTATCTTTGGAACAGAAAGAAAGATAGATTTTTCTAAATTTTGAAAAAGGAAAAAAATGTTCTTGAAATTTTAAGATTTTCTAAAAATCATTTTCTAAGAAGTATCTCAAATTATGGTCATCACAGATCCAGTGTTTGATAACGCGATTGCAAAACTGATTTTCTGCAATCGCTGGATTTAAAACTGATTCTGCAGAAAGCTGCATCCCCCAGCTTTCTCAAATCGCAGCTTTTTGGTACTATTTACCTAAAATCTGTTTGCAGGAAGTTGCGATTGTAAAACTGTTTGATTGCACGATTGTAGAACCAACTTTCTGCAATCACAAAAGCTGCGCAATCGTACAATCAAACACTGAGAGGGCGGATTCCGCGTTTGAGAAGCAGAAGATTTCCAAACATCCAAACACATTTTTAGTTTCTTGAGATAAAAAAACTTAGCAATTGAAAAACTAACAAAATAACAATTTTCAAAATATAAGTTTAAAACATGAAATTTTAAGAATCCTAGCATTTTGACCGTATATTAAAAGCTGCATTTTTGTAAAAAAAATAACTAAAAACTAATTAAAAACTAACTTTTTCATTATCCGTGGAGAGACAGCCTCTTGTTAACTCAATTTACAACTCATCTTTTAAGGAAAAACTAATGGACAAATCCGTTTGCAAACAGGCCTGAGAAAATTTGAAAACATATCTTAACAAGATGCATAGTTATGCAGTAGCATAGCATATTCCATATTTCAGATGTTGATAAAGTGACAACTATTTCTGAACTGCTGTTTTCTCATGTCATTAACATTGACTTATTTGAAATCAATAATTTCACACTTTTCTGTAAACTAACAGGATTGTTATCATCATCATCATCATTCATGAGAATTATCAGCGACAAAGCTTGGTCCATACAGATTGTGAAATTAATTATTCAGATGGTCCTGATTTATGTCCTATCATGTCATTTGCTTTAGTTATTTTTTCCATCATTGTCTCGCACTAAAGAAGAACCCTAGAAGGCGTCGTTGCTTCAATAATTAGCATTCAAATATATATAGATAATTATAAAGCAAAACAGTTTGTTAGTAGTCCATAGATCATGCAAATTATAGTTTCTAAACATGTTAAAAGATGGGACAAGACAACATGGAAAAGAACACACCAAACTCAAATCCACTGAACTCTGAGAGTGAAAACCACAAAGCCTAAAAAGTCCTAAAGAGACCAACAATAAACATCAAAACGAAGTGAAAATGAAAGGAAAACAAATGACATTGACACACAATTAAAGGCACACAAATCATCATAACTTCCCTCCCAAGTCACTTAAAAACAACTATCCCAACGAACATTTTTCATGAACTAATTAAGTGTTAGAACCTTCCTTCAATGCTTCCTAATTAAAATTGCTCATTGTTCTCCATGTAGACTGTAGACCCCCAGTGATAAAACAATTGAGAACTCAAGAAGGGCATGCAAAATAATGTGATGATGCATGAAAAGACACCCTTGTGTTTTTGATGCAGTAGATGTCAATTGGGCAGGGCTGACCGGGTCAAGGGTTAATAGGAAAGGCCCATCTGATTTTAAGAAGCCCATAACAAGGCCCATTTTATGGATGGCCACTGGCCAATGTGGGCTTGTTAGAGCCTTGATACACATACTAAGAGAGTATATCTTAGTGTATACTTTAATTCATGCTACAGCATACACTTTAATAAACGAATGTCATGAAAAAAATTTCTGCAATACGCGTTTTGGGTCAAATCTAAATAGCTGACATGGTTTCACACCAAAAATTTAATGAAATTTTCTTGTTTTTTTTTTAAATCCCCATAAACCATATGATTTAGTGATCGATCATTCACTTCTTGATATTTTAATTTTAGTATCTAAATTTAAAGGATATGTTCATTTTTAGTCCATGGAAGGGGCATATCCCTAAATGATTTGGTTTTTTTTGTAGTCCCTGAGAGGGATTAAAAATGAACATATCATTTAAATCTGGAGACTAAAACCAAAATACGAAGAAGTGAGGGGTCGATCACTAAATCCTATAGTTTATGGGGACTTAAAAATAAAAAACCTTTTTTTATTCCTGCCTTATAAAATTTCAGTTTTGCAAGAGTCCAACTGAATCGTGTGTGTGTTTTAAGCCATGAATAACATCGACCACCAATGATATCAGGTTTTGCATGAGGTTTTGCATGCATATGTAGTGAGACTAAAGGAAGACAACCTTGTTTAAAAGGACTGCAAGGGCGGAGGCACTAAGGGGCTAGGGGGGGCTCAAGCCCCTACTTGAATTTTCTAACAAAACAATAGGTGTGATTAAATAATGTTAGAAGTAGTTTAGTACTTCTTATTATATGAATTAATTTTTTTTTTAATTTTTCAATATCCGACCTTCTATATCCTGGTGTCCACGATATCAGAATTCTCTCTCTTCTCCTATAGAACTCAGCTCTCTCAGAAGTTGCAACTAAACAAAAATAAATATTCTAATTTGAATGACATTTTATAATTATCTTTTCAAACAATATATATTTAATTTATAAAAGTTTGATTTTACGTTTTGGGATTTTGGGTGCAACTTGGGCGGGTTGGAAGGTTGAAACACAACTTGAACCCAACTTAAAAATAGAGGAATTCAACCCAAACTCAACCCAAGCAATATTGGATAATTAAAATTTTATCTCACAAATTAAACAATTAAATTTAACTAGAACATTTAAATTTATCACTCCTTATTTTAGGTCCGAGTTAATCCGAGTTATCAAAATCCTTAACCCAAACTCAACCCGAATTACATTCAAGCTTGAATTAAACTTGAATGCTAAAACCTCATTCCAAACTTGTCCAAAATTCGTTGTGGGTAAGATTCAATCTGTTCAAGTTGCATCCTTATTTTGAATTGTATTAAAATTTATAAAGTAAAGCAATATTAAATAAATAAAAAATAATAATAACAACTGTATATTTAAAGCCCCCGCTTGACTACAAGGCACTGCAATGAATGAAGCAAACCAACTCCATTGCTTTTGTATGCATGTCATTTCCTAACATATAAATAAAAGAAATCCAACACCCCCTCGAGGAACCAATTATATGAAAAGTCTTACGAGACGCCTCTTTATTTGAATTTTGATTTAATTATGGACGGACCTTCCAAATCATATGGACCTTCACCGACAGTCCTTGACATGATCCATAAATAAGACAGCCAACATTGAACAGTGGTTGAGTTTGATGTTTGTTTGTTTTAGACATTAAGCCTATGCTTAGATATAAAATATGACTTATTACTAGATATATAGTTATTTCGGCATATGGGTATAACTAAAGATAAAATGATTTTGTATTTAGTTCTGTTTTGAATTATTATAGTTGAGAAGCGTAATAATAAAGTTTTTGTTGTTTGAATAAAATGTGAATAAAGTGTGGATAATAATTTATAAAAGATAAAAATATGAAAATAGTTGATTTGATATGTGATTTATAAGAGGTGATGACAATTGATTTGACAGTGAGCACACGTATTCTTTAGGTGAAATAACCTGAAATAACTTTAATTCCATCTGTTTCATGGAATGACTATCCACATTTACGACATGTTATCCAAGCATAGATTATCCTTGGGTATCTAATCCTCCCAAACAACCAAAATTAGTTATTCCACTTTATTCCAAGATATTCACACCCTTATTCTACATCCAAACAGTGGCTTAAGGGTCCATTTAGATAGATGCATAAACTATTCTAAAGTGTATATCTATTTTAAGAATTGTTGACTTTATTAATAGAATAAGTGATTTTTTATTTGATTGCGGTTTTAATTATCCTCTTTGGAAAACGCAATAATAACGGTTGGAGTGTTGGTTAATGAAGAATAAAATGTGAATAAGATGTAAAAAATTGATTTGACATGTGAACCCCCATTGATATATAAGAGGTGATAATAGGTGATTTGATATGATGACATATGATTTAATAGGTGGTTCCCATTATACCAGTGGAGAAATAACACAATTCCATGAGGGAGCTTGGAATACAAATACTAATTTATTTTCACATAATTCTGCATAGCTACTATACCCCTTATACCACCCACCCAAACAATTTTTTAACCTTTATTTCCCCTTATCCACCTTTTATTCCCCCATCCAAACGTGCCCTGGCCCGTTTGGGGTGCGACATAAGGTTATTTGCCCTTGATAGCTATACTGGGATAGATAACAATCCATGTTAAAGAGGTAAATTTTTGTTTGGTTGTCTTTTCTGTTATTCTCATTGTGAAACATAAAATTAATCTTTTTGTTGTTTGGTTCACCTTGAATAAAGTAAAGATAAGTGGTAGATAAGAGATGGATAAGAGTTTATGATTTTTAAATGACAATTATACCCCTGCATAAATTATTTGTGTTTGGGAATAAATATAAGAGATATGAGTGTGATATGATAGATGTGACAGTTTTTGGAATGTGTACAGAGAGTGTTAGGTGAGATAAATATTTTAAAATAACAGATAAGGGTATTTTTATCCATTGACATAGATAAGCCATGATAAACAATTCCACAATTTTCTTAGAATAGTTATCAGGCCTTATCCTAGCTTATCCAGACATAGCTATCAAGGTTTATTCTTGTCAAACAAACAGCTGTTGGGGCTTATTCTACTGTATTCTCCCCAATTCTTGGTTTATTCCTCACCCCAAACGGGGGGTTAAGGAATTTGAGTCACCTGCCCTCCACCACCACATTTAATAGCCAGGGTGACTAAATTATATATGAATTCATATCTTTTCAAGCCTTAAAAGAAGATCTATTTAGAGATAACAACTTACCAGTCATTAATTCTAATAGTGCTATTAATTGGGAAGGACACAACTAATACCATCTTTTGGAAGTTTCTGCTATTCAGATATCTTCAAGAGATTTATATTAATCCCAGACCTTGTTTAGGGCCTTATCCAAGAGTTCACCAAACAGCTTTTCATAGAAAGATCTATCTGTTCATACAGCTCAATTGGACAAAGAAAACCTCTATTTTCTGGAGTTCTATTCATGTACTGAAAAAAATGTCCATGTGAAGACATGTAAAGTATGAGCACCTCTACTTAGCGAAATTAAATTGGCCCATAATTTGTTCTCTGTGTACCTTGTCTTGAGGCAGGTGGGTGATCCCAGGAAGCATGGTCGATCGAATTGCTATTCAGATTCTCCATTCGCGAGTAATCTCCTGATCCCGTAACCTGAAGTTTTCACAAATTTATCCAATTTGAAGCTCACAATCAAACATGATGTGACATCACAAATAATATAAGCATTTCATATAATGAGGGCAAGACTCTTACGGCGTCTAGACAAGCAGACAGAATGGTCATTCCTGGCAAAGCATCAAGTCCACGCTGCATAGAGACAGTGACAACCCAATTTGAGGAAGATAGTTCTTCAAATTACAAACAGGTATAAAACAATTATGCTATCGAGTCATAACAGTGAAAACTCAAACCAAACCACCTGATGTTCTACATGGGCCTTGTAGATGAAACCTCCACAGCAGAACAATGTTGACAGCACAATCAACCTGGAGAAGAAGAATGGTCAACAAGCTAAAACATGGACCAGCTTTCACTTACCCGGATAATCCAAAAAAACATTATTAGTGATAAAGGCATGAATGACATGAGTAATAGCTACATCAGGGTGAGGAAAGATGATTGAATTTTACATACACACAAGAAAGCATTCCAAATGTGGCCCAACCCCTCAATGAGTCACCTTGCGTCCCTTGTTTGTGTTCTGCAGGAGAAAAGACTTCAAGGAATCAGAATCTACTACAAGGACAAGACAGTGCCCCAGCCAGATAATCCCAAAAGTATTGGCAATATCATGTCTCAGTAACAATTTCCACTTTAAAGTTTTCTGGGAGAAAAGACTGCATCAAAATTCTAAAATCATTCTGATTTTTGTTTAAGAAACAGAAAGCAAAATGAGAAGGTGAACTGCATAAAAATGGTAATCTATCAGAATTACAGGGTAAAGGAATAGGAGAAATACGGTTTTGATCGAACAGAAAGCTAGAGAGAGATGGTATGAAATCAGAGAGGAAGTATTCAAAAAATATATATATGGAAAAAATCTGCATGATGCAAATGACACAATTGCTGTATAAGATTAGTGGATTACCATAAGAAATATAAAATGGCATTCTTATCTTGAAATTCTATATAATCCTTTAGACTTTGAAGGCACAGGTAGATTTCTTCAGAATATACTTAAAACAAGATAGTGATTCAGTTCCAATGCACCAGGATTTTAAGGGGTAAAATGTCATGATTCATAATCATCAAATACTGAAAACTTGGACAAAACATGATGCAGGACTAACCACACTTCTTTGTTAGAACAAACTCAATAGGATCATAACCCTCCACAGGGATTGAAATAGCAACTTCATAAGGAGTATCACGAGGAGTTACACCTACAAAAAAAAACATGGTCATAAAAAAAAATGAAAAACTGAAGAAAATTTTACTTGAACAGGCCATGAAAGGTCATACATCTCCAATCTACCCCCAATAAAGTGGGAGATAAAGTTGTAGGTGGATTGCCATTTGCCCCTGAGCCTGATAGTTTGACCTCCAGACCTTTGTCTGGGTTGATCTGTAGAAGCAAACGCTTTTAAGCACTTCTATGAATTCATGCATGAAAATTGTAAGCAACTGGCTTTCACCTTAAGAGTCGGTTTCCCCACAAGCCCAGAAAGAGATGCAATTGCAGTAAGATAAAGGGAAACATGAGCCTGCTCAGTTCCAAAACTGCATAGATGTAGAAGGCTAACATAAGCACAATAATAAAACTGGAAAAGTGGAAACACAATTATTATCATCAATAAATTCTGCCCAATAGTTTGAGAGATCAATCAATGAAGCAGGCAAAAAGAATTAAATGAATAATGTATGAATAAGTTAAAATTTAATTAATAAAATAAATCAACTAAACTTGAGGTTTTAAACTTCATGAGAATACAATTTATGAAACACAAAACATATCTATTTGAGAAAAACTCAAACCTGTAAGCATGCCCAAGCTTTTCGAAACCAAACTGAGTCAAGCCATTGTAGACCTATTGATGAGAGTTGGTCAAAATCATTCCTGTGAACATGATCAAGCCTTCAAAACTTGAGAAAATCAGATAGAGAAACAAAGAAGATCCTTACCAGTTCCATTGACCGAGGATGAAAACCAACAGTGAAACCTTCAAACACTCGAGGACCAGGTTTTTCACATGGGATGGCGAGCTCAACAAGAACTCTGAAAGTCAAGGTTATAACAAACAACCATGAGAAAGAATAGAAAATTGTGATGAATCGATCCAGCTTTTGTTTTAAAAGAACTTAGTGCCTGATAACCAGATTTGGTAGGCCTGGGAAACTTCCGATGATTCCCTTAGAAACTCATGATGCCAAAAACAGGGAATATGATTGATGTCATCGAAAATGAGAATGCTTCAATTTACATATGAGTTAATGCAAGATTATTTTACTATTAACTATTAAAAATTTAGAAGGATTTTCTCACAATATCATGAGAAAATATTTTTAATTTAACTGGGATCAAGACAAACCTGCACATTGAATTTTCATAAGTCACATTGCATATGCAGCCAAGTTCACCTGAGAAATAGAAACATAAACAAAAGTGAAAATTTTGGTGAGCTGTTTTTCTTTTAAAAAAAATAATATTGTGGTGGGCTGTTGATTGAAAGGAAATCATGAAGACTACTTTTTTTCGAAGAAAAAATCATGAAGAACATTAAATTGCATATCAACTAAAGCATCGTTACATTTTATCACAACAGCTCCGTTTAGTGAAACAAAATTTGACTGAAAACTCTTGTGCTCAACTGAAACCATTAACAATCTACACTGGATCTTATATTGTCCAAATTCATTCAAGGCCAATGTTAATAATTAACATTGATCTTTATTTAATCATATGCACTGGATCTTTATTTGTTTATATGCTGTGTGAAGTCAGGCAAAGATGAAGTATGCTGCTAGTAATATGCCATTGTTGGTTTCAGTGTGATTGCTAGCAATAATTTCACATGAGATTCTAAGATAGATGTATAATTAATGAGTTCTAGATCCTCTCGGAATTGGTTTCTAATAATTCTCCATAAGTATACATGATTTATTTATCGAACATAAATGTGAGTAAGATGTAGATCTAGGAAGCCTCTAAATGTAACTACATCCTCAGGAATAAGATCAATTCAAATTCTTTATAAATGAGAGCATGGTAGCATAAATTGACTGGAAAAGAATATCGAACTATGTGGACATTACAAATATAAATATTATAGGAATGTAATAGGCATAGTCACAAACTCACAATACACCAAAAGCTCCCGGGCATGCTAAAGAAAAAAACATTTCAACTATCAACAACAGTGGTATGGAGTTTGGAATTTATGCAGAATAACAAGTTCTAATCTACAAAATTTAGGGTTGAAAAGACATGTATTAGTGATAACTAATAAGTGAAATTCATAACTAATAAGTGATAACTAATAAGTGAAATTCATAACTAATAAGTGATAACTAATAAGTGAAATTCATAACTGGAATTGTTAATGACAAGACAACTATACCACCGATAAATAATAAATAATCTTCTTTGCGAACAATGCAAAGACTAAACAAATATTCTCAATGAGCAACAAATAAGAAAGGAAGTAGGTTGAAATTAGCGGCTACAGTTATATGTAATAACTGAACCATTGAAGATATCTGGGAGTCAATTGAAGGCAAGCCCTTAAAACTTCAGTCACTCGAGGAATACAATCATCCTACAAAAAGAATGCTCACACACCTTTACACGCTCCATTTAAACAATTTCCACATACAATATATACCTGAAATAACATTGAATACAAGTATCAACATAATTGGATAGGTTCATGAGGAACATAAGAAACAAGAAGCGTTCACCAATTTAAAATTCCACAAAATGTCTGTAAATTAAGAAACAACCTCTGAGGTGCGTCCCAGTTTATCAACGGTGTGTTCACAGTTCATTAGGTCACCTTCATAGAAATCCTGTGATTACAGTGAAAATTAAGTTTGTTAGGCCATGGGCCAACATGTCCGTAGATTTGTATGGACTTACCTGAACAAAGTTCACATGTCCTGAGCCAGCTAGAAAATAGTTGGATGTATAGCGGCCAAAATCAACATACCCCTGTGCAATAGACAATTGACAAATCTCAACAGTAAACAGATTTAGGCATCAATGAAATGCCAAAGTCCAAACAATCAGAGAATACATAAAACTCATGGTGTGTGCTTGATGTTCCATTGATAAGATATTATATTTCACCTTTGTTAAGGACATTGAAAATCAGGAAAGTATGTGTTTTGAAGAAGTTTAACTGTTCCTAATCTTGAAGAACCACAAAAGATAATATTTAGGTGATAAAATCGAATAAAAATAATTTTGATAGAAGGAATTTATTTGTTCAGTTGTTGAATACCTTCTGTGATCTTTGCTCCACATCTTTACAAAACCGAACAGCCAAGTCAGCATCCTTCATGAAAGAAATGACTTTAGTTTCAATTTGCAACTATAAATCATTTTTGTTCTTTTCAGAGGATACAAAGATGCTATCAGTGTGACTAAATGAAAACATGTAGAATCACTTAAAATAGGGTGGTCCTACCCACATGTGGTGGTATATGGGAAACCAAAATTCCCTTTGGATTCTCTAACATCACATAGATCGACATGAAATATGTAAACCTTAAGGATATCCAAAAGATGATGTATTATCAAATACTAGAGATCATTACCTTTCCATCATACATAAAATCGTGGCCAATCCAATCAGTCTGAATGACAGCTTAGGATAACAAAATTATCGAAAAGTATTCATATCGAGGATTTTCTAACTGTTAGAACATGTGATTCAAATTGAGGACACTTCAACTTAAAATGCTCAACATACAAGTGTGCCAACGCATGATAAAACTACAGGATACGAAATCAACAAGACGGCTGCTATTGTCGATGGCATAGCAATTGGAACTTGGTGCAACAACTGAGGTGGCCCATGGAACCTGTACAAGCACAACTGGCACATCCAGGAGTAAATTAGAAACACAATAGACAAAAATACAAGAGTGCAAGTGTACTCAATCTGAATGACAGCTTAATATAACACTTTAAACTCACTCTTTGTTTATCAAGAATTCAACGCTCTCTCTCTCTCTCTTGCACATTCAATAGGCATATATTTCTTGACATAGTGACATTTTGCTTCCATTCCCATCACTGACACACATCTTTACACACATTTACACAGGCCCCATTCAAACACACTAACATTACACATCTTCACACACATTTTACACAGGCCCCATTCAAACACACAAACATTTCTACTTTAACATCAAATATAGCAAGCGCTTGTCATTTGACGTCATATCCTTTCAATGAAGACCATTTATTTCAACATAAACAAAAAATGTGTAACCCTAGGCATTTTATGGGTGCACTTACCTGCAGAGAGGGTCAAAAACAAGAACACGTGTGATCGAACGGTCAAATGATTTCTTGAGTACAGCATCTCTGCAAGAACACGATGCAGATCAATCAAAGAGATCCATGATTACTGACTCAAAACACACACACACACACTTTTCATATAAAGCATATCAAACTTTATATGATGCTATTTCCATCAAATTTTTGCAGCAGACCAAAAAATGTCAGGATTCAAGAAATATGTATTTCTGATTCTTGAAAAAGCTCAACTAATTTAATCTCCACATTCGATTCAACTCGAATTGACAAAGATTTCAGCGAGAGAGAGAGAGAGAGAGAGAGTACCTGGAGATATTCGGCTCCACGAGAGGAAGTCGAGCGAGCGAAAAAGAGAGAGAGAGAGAGAGAGAACAAGTTTTCATATATAAAGCCAGGTTAGTGAGTGGGGGCGTGAGGGGTAGTTTCGTCATTTTATATTTCCTGCGAATCACATGGAAATGTAAAACCTGTAAAATCGATGGAAAACACAGTGAGAGTTGCTCGAGCCTGGATCGATCGATCGATCGACGGTGTGAAATCTGGGCGGTTGAGATGGCGAAACCGACGGTCGGATGGGGTCCCCGCCTCCAGACGAAGTGGCTCCTCCTCTTCCTCCTTGCCGTCTTCTCCGTATCGACCGGGATCCTCCTCGTCTTCCGATCCGTGTTCGAACCCCCTTGCGACGTCCGTTCGGATCGAGTCCAACCACTCGCTCCGTCGCGGATCGGGGCTTCCATGGAGAGCCCGCTAGGGTTCATGAAGTCGAAGCTCGTGCTCATGGTCTCTCACGAGCTCTCCCTCTCTGGTACTCTTCGTAGAATCCATGGATTGCTTTGTTAGGTCTTTTTTTGGTGAGTTCGTTAGTGTTTATGTGTAGAATGTACGATGTGATGGTGTAGGTGGACCGTTGTTGTTGATGGAGTTGGCGTTTCTTCTGAGAGGAGTCGGTGCGAGAGTGGTTTGGATCACGAACCAGAAACCGACGGAGACGAGCGAAGTGGTTCGCAGTTTGGAGCGGAAGATGTTCGAACGAGGAGTGCAGGTTGGATCAAATCCGATGACAATCAATGCTGACCATTTATTCGATATTTTTAACATGATTGTTATTATTTGTGTTTCCGCGCTTTTGAGCAATTTTTTTGATGTATGATTTGGGTTGTCTGAGAGGTCTTAGTTTCTGAGATTGTAGAATAGTTGTTTTGTTTGGTTTTTCTTTTACTTGTTCTAACAGTGAATCTTTGATTTGACTCCTTTAAAATGAAGTAGGCAGAGGGTTTGTAATAATGTTGATGGTTCCGATGATTGTATATGCCTTCTGCATATCTGCAAAATATAATGAGAAATATTTCATACTGAAGCATGGATATTCAGGTGGATTTTCTGTATTTGCAGTCATGGATGTTTGGTCTCTTTTGTTTTTGATCATTCTTTTTTTATTTTTTTACTGGTTAAAACCTTCGTTTACTTTTGAGCGTTCCTGATTTTGATTTAAGGGAGGGTGGTGTTGAGGTCTGCTTATGAAATGGGAAATGCAGAAATGATGATTTGATGGCATGGCAAAATGTGATTGGTCTGATTACTTGTTTCATATTTTTCGTGAAACAATTGATCTACTACATGTGTAGAATTACCACTCCTATTACCTTCTAACTGCGATCTTTCTACCTTAATAGGTCTTTGCTGCAAAGGGACAAGAAGCTGTTGATACAGCTTTGAAGGCTGATTTGGTTGTTTTGAACACGGCTGTTGCAGGGAAGTGGCTTGATGCGGTGCTCAAAGATGATGTTCCTCGTGTACTTCCAAAGGTGTTGTGGTGGATTCATGAAATGCGAGGACATTACTTCAAAGTGGAATATGTTAAGCACCTCCCTTTTGTTGCAGGTGCAATGATTGATTCTCATACTACAGCTGTGTATTGGAAAAACAGGACTCGTGAGCGGTTGGGGTATGATCAGAATGTCACTTTTTCGCCTCCATAATTTTGATCTCAGCATCATTTACATGTTGTTTATTAAGTGTAGTATCTCTCTCTCAGTGACCCTTTATTGTGTTCTCATATTAGTGGATTGTTCATGCAGGATTGAGATGCCTCACACCTATGTTGTTCATCTTGGAAATAGCAAAGAACTCATGAAAGTAGCAGAAGATAATGTGGCCAGAACGGTTCTCCGTGAACATGTACGGGAATCTCTTGGAGTGCGTCAAGAAGATCTTCTCTTTGCCATTATAAACAGTATGTCATTCATTCTTCAGAAAGTGAACTTGATATGAGGCTGAAAACGATGCTGATTAGGTTATTAGCTCATTTGTCGTTTTATAAATCATTTTGTTGGAATCCATCCTTTTTCTATTCCCTCTTATGACATAGCTTATAGTTCTGAATATCCTCCAATACAAGAGATGCTGTAAATGCTTTTAGTTATTAAGTAGAATAAGTGGAGACATTTCAACCACATCAATTTCATGTGTATTATAGAAATTTGTACATAACCATTGCTAGAATTAGTATATGTCTTTCTCCCAGGAGAGGAGGAACAGGGGTAACTGTTTTCTATCCCATGAATTTTTTGTCCTCTTAATTTTCCATAATAATATTATAAAGCTTATCCCATTATGAAATTCTTGTCCAGAGAATTTGTTTTATATTTAACATGGCTGACATCAGAACAACTGCAGGTGTTTCACGTGGGAAAGGACAAGACTTATTTCTCCAAGCATTCCATGAGAGTCTCCAGATGATGCATGACCAGAAACTGCAGGTTCCATCAATTCATGCTGTAGTTGTTGGAAGTGATATGAATGCCCAGACCAAGTTTGAAAATGAACTACGAGATTTTGTCTCAAGGAAAGGAATTCAAGATCGTGTTCATTTCGTGGACAAAACTCTGACTGTAGCTCCATACTTGGCTGCGATTGATGTGCTCATCCAGAACTCTCAGGTATTTTCTGGTTTTTTGGTACCTTAGTTGACAGCCTACACCTTTATGCATAGTTCTCAGTTAACAAAAGAATTTAATTTGTCTTATTAATTTTAAAATATATAATGCTCATCTCCATAAAAGAGCATGACATTTTTTTAATATTATCCATTTTTATGAGAAATGTAGATTCAAGAAAGATTGTCTCTCTTACTGGAGCTTAACTTTTCATGTTATATAGGCCCGAGGAGAATGCTTTGGCAGGATAACTATTGAAGCTATGGCATTTCAGCTACCAGTACTGGTAATTTTTCCTGTCCATTTGGGAAGCTAGTTAATTTCTGAAATTCAAGCTGACCAACATTATGCAATCTTAGAAACATTTTTGAATTTTTGATTGATGATATCTATTTTGATATACAATTATTACGTCTGGCACATATACATAATGTATGATAAACAAAAAAAAAAAGAAGGGAGGGACATTTTTTGTTTTTTTTCCCTTTTTGTTTGGGAGACACCTTTACTCTTTAATTACATGGATGTTTTACCGATTAATAAAATTTCTGGTGGACATCTCACCATTTCCTTGGGAAAAAAGGAAGCCCAATGAAGCATTCCTTGGTCCCGTGGAGAGATTTTGATATGTATCATCAGATATGTTATGCATTAATTATGCAAGTTGAAGAGAGATTTTAATGACAAGGCTGATTAGTTTGATGGACCATGAGGACCAGGAACATGGTTATGGATTGGCTTTTGAAATAATACATATACTGATTATGGGTCTGGATTTTTGCACACTCCTCTCTGTTTTGCACTACCGGTTTGCATTTCTTTTCAGTAAATTTTTTTACCCAATTACAATGTTCACTAATCAAATAATAGAACTATAGTTATAATTGATACACATAAGTCAAGCTTCAGTGTTAGTTTGTGCTTGCTTTTACCCCCAGTTTCGTCGAGACAGCTTTTCTGATAACATCTCATAGAGTGACATGCATGTTGCTCATGAGCAACTACTCCATAAAATAATAACATTTCATTCATCTTGAGCTCAATACGCATATTATTTATTTTACCAGGGAACAGCTGCTGGAGGCACGACGGAGATCGTTGTGGATGGAACAACAGGTCTGCTGCACCCTGCAGGGAAAGACGGTGTGTCCCCTCTCGCAAAGAACATGGTGAAACTCGCCACTCATGTCGAGCAGAGGCTGAGAATGGGGAGGAGGGGCTATGAGAGGGTGAAGGAGAGATTTATGGAAGAACACATGGCAAGTAGGATTGCGTTGGTCCTCAAAGAAGTCCTGCAGAAATCAAAATCTCTCTCTCATTCTTGACACACCATCTGTTATGTGAACAACTATCAGAAATGGATGCAAAATCATCTAGGCGTGACCTCGATCATGAAATTGAGTAATAGGTGGTGCTCCACACATCCTACAATTCTTACCAAGGCAAATTTCCCCAGTTGCTTGTATTATTTTTCTTTCTCCACCTCTTCCTTCGGCATCCACTGCATGAAAAGTTTTTGTATATTGAGGTTTTTTTTTTTTACCCATTTATATGTCCCAAATCTTGTACCTGAATATTCATGTGAGATGCTTAAACAAGTCCCAATGTTCATGCATTAACCAGGATCTCCATTGGACAGTCCAGAAAGTTATACATTACATAAGAAGTCTTATGATTTCATACTTCATGATTTCACACTTCAGATGTTCACAATATTTCTAGCTTTTTTATAAATAAATACTGTTTCAAAGTTTTTTTAAAAAGCTGGAATAATTCGAAGCATTTAAAAATGAGTAAGGATTAATATGATTCTTGTAAAATAGAATCTTTAAAAATTGTTCAAACTCGGTTTTCCAAAACTTATCCAAATTCTTGCATTTTTTTATAGTCATGGTTTTCAAAATTTATTTATATAAAAGAAAAAATATACAAGAATTAATTAAATACATTTTTCTTTTATAATTTTAACTTAATATTTACTAATCTAATTCCCAACATGCATTAGATGGTTAAGAAAGCTATCTAGTTTGGTGTGATGAGTCTGATGACAAATGGGTAAAATAATGTTTTTATATTTCTATCTTGCTTTTTGACAAAGATAAATAAAAACAAAATGGATGAATTTCTTGTCATTAATAAAATTAGGTCAAATTAAAACCAGTGTATTAAAACCCAACCCGATCTAATCGGTTGAACTAGTTAAACTTTCATCCGCTTTGAATTTATGTTGGATTTACCTTTAAAACCAAATGATATAAAAAAACCGATAAAACACAATAAATCTATTATTTATTTATAGAAATTGTAATTAATTATTTTATAAAATATAAAATCTAATAAGAATATTTATATTATATATATAAAAACATAACGCTTAATTCCATATCTCTAATGGGATCCGATGCGTTAGTGTTTATGATCACATCATTTTAGTTATGATGTTAACTAAAAATTTTATGTAAATTTTTTTTAAAATATTTTATTTTTTTATTTAATATTAATAATTATTCTATTTTTTATATTATAATTATATCACGATTTAAATCTGATTAATCAATCAGTGATTCTTGATATAATAATTTTTCAGATTCATTGAACTGTTGGATTTTTAAATCATAGCTAACACTGCGAAGAAACCCACAGCTTGATCGAGAGTAGAGACGACCGGGGGTGATCCGAACGGCTCGAAATGGAGATCCAAAGCGTGTCGGCCTGGTCGCCGATACAGCCGACACGACACGTAAACAGAAGTCTTTCTCTCCCGATACGCGCCACCGCCGCCGCCTCACTCGCGTCGCCCGAGAGTGGTGGATCTGCGGCGCGACGGATGTTCGTCTTCGGAACGGGTTACGTCGGGAGATACGTATCGGATCGATTGAGGAAGGGCGGCGGATGGTCTGTTTGTCCGATTTTGATCGATTTTTTTAGGTATCTGTAATGCTTACACTGATCGAAATGTCTTGGATTTTGTGGATCTGAAGGTACGTGTCGGGGACCTGCAAAGATCCGGTGAAGAAGAAAGAATTGGAGGAGATTGGACTCGATGTGTTCCTTTTCGATGCGAACAGCAACGATGAGTGAGCGAGCATTCCAAATCTTTCTTTTCTTCTTTGTTTTTTATTTAATCGGATTTGTTGATGTTTTTATTTTTATTTTTTAAAACGTTTCAGATTAACAAGCCTAAACACTTTGCAAAGTTCAAGTCACCTCCTGATATCCATCCCTCCTGTAGTGGACGTTGGTGATCCTGTATTCCTTCTGAAACTCTCTTCTTTTCTTCTTTTTGAAGCACATTGTGTTCATAAAGGCCTTGTTTGGAAACGGGTTTGGACATTAGATTTTCTTAAAAATTTGAGTTTAAAATTGAGTTTGTAGGAAACTGTATGTCCATTTATTTTGGAAAATCTAGCTTTTGGTCACTTTTTTGCTAAAAGGAGTATGTAACTTTTAATTAAGCTGCAACTTTTTTTTGTTTGGAAATGGATTTGGGAAAGTCAGCTATCTGCAAACCCAAGAACACCCCAATGCCATTTCCAAACAGCGCCATAAACACAGTGTATGTGAAAGTGGAACTATTCATTGCAGTTGCTCTATCGACACGAGGAGTCATTGCGGAGTGCGTTGAGTTGTGGAAATCTTCAGTGGTTGTGTTATCTGTCGTCAACAAGTATGTTTATGGTTAGGTCGCTGTCGATTTCTTTTTAATGTAGATCATTTTTTTATATCAATGTGTGCTTATGTATCTGCGCCATCATTGATCGAAAACAAATTCTTCCGTTTGAAAGTTTGAAGTGTTTGATATTATGTTGTATCTATGTGTCAATATTTGTTGTTGACATGAATTCTGTTGAATTGTATACTGAAATGGCTCTGTATATTTTTCTGGGTCACAGGTGTATATGGGGATTGTGGTGGTGCCTATGTTGATGAGAAGTAAGGACTTGATACACTCAAGTCACACATATTTCTCGTTTATCTAATTTTAATGCCCGATTTCATGCAGCTACCCTGCAAATCCTTTGAGCGAGTTTGCTAAAGCAAGGCTGTCTGCTGAGAAAGGATGGTTGAAGCTAACACACAGTCTTGGGGTGCCGACATATATATTTCGCCTGGGAGGTATATATGGTCCTGGAAGAAGGTCTGTTAGATTAATTCACATAAGGATGTTTCTGCACCAAGTTTCACTGATGCACATTATAACGATGAACCAAAATTAAGATGAAAGAGAATTGAATTCAGAAATTGGTTAAATGGATTTTTTTCAAGTTGCACCTTTTTTTTAAAATTCTTTTGTATCTTTGTTTATTCTCCGTATCGTTGACACACTGCTTAATTTGGTTTTTTTCGAGGATGTTGATATTTATTGTTTTCCTGTTAATCAATTGTATTCTTAGGAGTTGCTTCTATTATACTGCAGTGCTTTGGATACCATAATTAAACAAGAAAGTTTATCAAAAGCCCAAAGAATCCGGGAATCAAAACAATACACTGCACGAATTCATGTGGCTGACATCTATCAAGCAATTGAGGCTAGTTTCAACATTCAGTCTTCCAGGTATGCTTGATGCCGGCTTTTTTTATTTTGCGTAAAATTGTTTCCATTGCACGCTTTGTGCAAAATGGAGTTGTCATATATCATGGAACTTGATCAGGAACTTTAGTATTCATAAAGTGGCATCAATTGATGTGTGAAATGGAGTGAACATGTGTCATGAAATTTGATCGATAGCATCAGTAGTTTCTTAAAGTGGCAGTGACTCTATATTAAGAGAAAACAAAAACCATAAGCCCCGATTTTGCTTTTATTAGTTGAAGCTGACATATCTGTTTGACTAAGAGAAAATTTTAGTTCCAGATGCATAACCCTTGTCAGTTGGGGTTTTATACTGAATCTGGGGAATATTAGCATTGTTGATAATTAAGTTTATGCAGGAAATCTAGTGATTATGGCTTTCCCTTGATGAAAGCAAATATATTCATTGTACACTTTTTTTCTTTTCTTTTTGTCTTTTTTATTATGTACACTTTTTAAAGTTTGGAAAACTCCGGATGCATAGAATCACCCACAAATCTTGTGCATCTAATAATCCCTGGGGATTAAAATTAGAGACTCGGGGAGAAAACCCATGACTATAGCCGAAGAGCCAACCTACTGGAGGTTGTTGTGCATTATTTTGTTTGGTCAAGCGTCATTCATCATGTCTAATAATTATGTTTGTTTGATTTTTTTTTAGAAAAATATACAACATCGTTGATGATGACCCAGCCCCACGTGACGAGGTTTTTGCTTTTGCACGAGCCTTAATTGAAGCTAGATGGCCTGGGCAGCTAAAAGAAGTGTCGCCCGGTGGTGTCAGCGATCTCACCCCCGTGAGGAAGATAAATGGGGAGAAGCGAGTCTCAAATGCTCTTATGAAGAGCGAACTCGGAGTTAGTCTTCTTCACCCAAGTTACAGGTCAGGACTGCAGTGCATTGCCGATTCATGGGAGGACCCCTTTAAGGGGAAAATGTGAATGTACTCTCTTTCTGGTAACTTGGTTTAAACTCTGAATTTGATCTCTGTATATTGTATACAATGGTTTGATTTCAGGTAGACTGGAATTTCTTCTATCAGATGTTTCAAGCTTCTGATATCGGTGTTATAGTTGTTTATGTAGCTTCAGTTCTTCAAATGATTAAAGTGTTTGTATGTTGTAAACAAGAAGAAAATGTAGTATACTTTTGTGTTGGTTTTCTTTTTCTCTCTGGTAAGGTGATTCATGTTTACGTTGAGATACAGTATGAGTACAGTCTATTTTTGTGTAACGAAAGATATATATTCCATTAGATGAAGCACTTATTTTTTTTGAACAAGAGATATGACCAGCAAAACTTTTGTAAAGGGATAAATATTTAAGATAAGTTAGTCTAATTTATAGGGATAAATAGACCATTATTTTTATCCAATTTTGTATTTGTTAATGCATTTGTCATCTCTATTTTTTTGTGTTCTTATCCTTAATTTCGCATTTGGATCCTATGATTTAAAATATGGGATAACTTCAATTTTTTTTAAAAAAATATCAAATCTATCATTTATATTAATAGGGCATTAAAATTATTGGTTTTGGTTTAATGAGGTTTTTGGTTTTTGTTTTTTTGGGAATGACAGTCATAAATTTTGTTCATATTTTACAAAATGAGGTTAAAAAATAGGGTTGTCCATGTTTTATCATTTTTTTCTTATGTTATATAAAATAATATGTGATTTAATTCAATTATTTTCTTATCCCAACATTTTATTCCAGTGTCAAACCAGGTCAAATTTAAGCAGGAGTTTCAATCACTTTAAACATTAATATAAATCTTACAACATGCATCAAAAAAATAATACACAAACAAAGACTTTCAAGCTAAACACTTTCTTTAGGTATATTAAATTCAAATAAGTCAACACCTCTATTTGGATGGCTTTTATAATGAGATATTGTGGAATTTTAAAAAAGAGTTGTTAACACAAAAAATAATACACAAACAAGGACTCGATATAACATTTTCTTTTATGAAGAGAAACTGATGGAATCTTGGACTTTAAACTATGGACTCTCTCTCTCTTAGCAGTGACTTTCAAATTCTGTCTATAATAGAAACATTAAAATTTTGATCAAGTATTTCAGTGATGTGGGTATTTGATTCAATATATTGAATTTAAAAACATGTTCTAGATACTGATGAGTGGTATTGTCGATTCCAACCATCCCCGTTGTCATTTGTCAATTAACACACGCGGATGGATTATTGGACCTTCTAGAACAGGGTTGCACGTGAGATCTGTTCTTCAAAAGAAAATGTTAACAATCAATACATTTACAATCTTAAAAAATCATTTAACTCATCATCCGAAAGATATGTATTTTTATAAAAAGTAAAATATACATTCATATAATTTATTAAAGAAAAAAAATCCATACAACTCTCTGAAATCCATATAATTTTCTGACTTTTTTTAAATCTATATAATCATCTAAAAACACTTAGTAAATCTAAATAATTCACTTAATAAAGTTTTTATTAATGGATGATGAATATTTTACGCATATTTCGTTTAGTTAACTTTGATTGAAAATTGACGGATGAAGTATAAAGTTGGACACGGTACAACACATAACCAACAATTGGGATGTGCTTGTCTCACAGCGGGATCTCAAGCAGATTGAGGTGTCTTGGAAGCCCCCGCCGGAAGGATGGTTTAAGTCCAACTTTGATGGTTCGCTCTCCGCAGATCGCGCAGGTTATGGAGCTATTGTCCAAAACTGGAAAGGTGAGTCTCTTCGAGCTATTGTAGTCCAGGATCATGGTCTTCACACTATAAATGTGCTGAAGTATAAAACTATCCTTGCAGGGCTGCGGTTATGCCAACAAATGGGCCTTTCTCAAGTTCAACTAGAAAGTGATTCGTCCACGGCGGTGATTTGGTTGCAAGGGAGAAGATGTTTCCCTTGGCAGCTCATGCGTGATAGACATGAAATCCAATTCCTCCTGTCTGGGCTCTCTGCATGGTAGGTTTCACACTCTTATCGCGAGGGCAATCAGACGGCCGATCTACTGGCCTCATGCGGACCACCCCTGGGGAGACTGTTCTTCAGCCAACAATGTTTGGGGAGGATTTAAAGTTTATTTTGGCTGAGGACGCAGCATGTCAAACTTTCACCCGATTAGTAGCTAATTGAAGTATACAATGCTCTTTTGTATTCATCCTACTGGAGGCAGATCAGAGGGAGGTTTCCACACCTTGTTGGCCACTTTCCTTGAGCTGCATCCACATTTTAAGAAGTGGTACATATTTTTCTCTTTTGTGAAGAATGTAACTTTTTGGATGTTACTAATCTCATATAGCAATAGATTTTTTTTTTACCCACAAAAAAAAAACTTTGACTAAAAACACGATATATTAAAAAACCACTACAAAGGGTTAAAAATGCAATAAATCATATGAAAATTATTATTTTACCCTCTTTAGATATATTATAAAACTCTATCCGAATGAGTAAAATCGTCATTTATAGATGATTTTTTACATTTTTAACACATTGTAAGGGTTTTTTTTGTAATACTGTATTATCTACCAGGGTTAACCAAACATAATATTAACAAAATATTCATCATCTGTAAGCCTAATTTTTTTTAGGGGTTATTTAGATTTACTAGTTATTTTTAGGGAGTTATATGGATTTTAAGAAAGTCAGGGGGTTATATGAATTTTTTTCTTTATTAAAATATATAATTGTTTTTAATCGAACTAACAAAATATATAGAATTGTATTTTAGACTTTTTAATCATAAAGCTTTCAATCAATGGTGCATCTATACATTCAACATTCATGCAACTATATTTACAAATGACATGTGTATTGTGGAGAAACACAAAAATGCATGTATCTAATGCACTATAATTAGAAATATGTAATTTATAAGATAAATATACAGTACCATTGCTTCATGTTTGTTGACGAATCATCAAATATTTGTTTGGCTTAAGCTAAAGCCACTGTTGTTTGGCAAAAGGCCCACCAAATCAAATCTTAACTGAGTTCAAAAAGAAAAAGTCATTAATTTTTTCACATAGATTCATTAGTTGTACCTTTGCACTTTTTTTTTAATTATATGTGATGATGAACAAAGGCAAACAACATTTTTTTTGTTTCTCTTTCTTTTTAAATGTGAGTGGATGATGTACCTTCATTTAGAATCGTCTGACTTTTGAATTTATTTATATTAAAGTGTCAAAAGCTTGGACAATTGTCGTTTTATACCGTATAAATATAAACAAATTAGTATGAAACAACATAATTTTTTTTATAATATACAACTCTCAAACCATTAAAAGCTTATTAAACCTCAAAACAATGGGGAGAGCACCGAAAAGAATCAATAAATTTAAATAAATCCAAAGATCATTTTTTAAAATTAATAAATTATAAGAAATCAATAACACATCAAGATTGCCGACAAACAACAATAATAATATATACGCCACATGATTTGATATTCTTTATATATATATATATATATATATATATATATATATATATGAAAATGATTAGGTGCGGCGAACGGCAGGTGCGGCCGCGACGTGGGCCGTCCGATCGCAGGTCCATCGCATTCAACGGTCGACGTGAATCGCATCCGACCGTCCGATGCGATGGACCCGTGATCACTGTCGCACCTGCCGTTCGCCGCACGTAATCACGTCCCATATATGAAAATGATTATATATATATATATATATATATATATATATATATATATATATATATATATATATATAGTCGAGCGATTAGGTGCGACGGAACGACCGTGCGGCAGCGACGTGGGCCGTTCGATCGCGGGTCCATCGCATCCAACGGTCGACGTGAATCGCACCCGACCGTCCGATGCGATGGACCCGTGATCGACGGCCTACGTCGCTGCCGCACCCGCCGTTCCGTCGCACGCAATCACCCCTATATATATATATATATATATATATATATATATATATATATATATATATATATATATATATATATATATATATATATATATATATATATATATATCAAGATTTGAATGGATTATTTAAATCTCTTATAAATTGAATGAGATCCACATGAACACATGGGGCACAATATCACTATATTTAAGTCTATCAAATATACTTTAATTAATAAGTTTATCAAATATACTTTAATATTTGAATGATTGAGATTAAAAATGAATACAATTTTTTTTTAAATAATTGATACATCACACCAGTTGAAGCGATCACGTAACATATATTTTCAGAAATTGACAGTTGATTTCGGGACTTTGATATTTCTCAGTTTTTTTCAAATATTCTGTAAAAAGAAAATACATGAATTATTTAAAAATTTAAATTAAATTATGATTACTCAAACAGTATAATAAAATAAAATTAAAATATAATATAACCACATAATTCTATGAATTTTATATCCAGATACGGGAGAATTTTTTATTATGAATTCAGAGTCGAATATATGTGCTAATACAATTTGTCATTTTCAAAGCCCCAACCTATTATCATGTTAAAAAAATATGTATTAAATTCATTCTAATTAATATCTATTTATTTTTCTATAAAGATAAACCATTAAATTTGCAATATAAAAATGATTGACGGGTGACCAATATATTACATTTTCATTAATTTTTATTAGCATATATATTCTCGGTAGCTTCATCTACTTGTTGTATAAGTTATATATTTAATTGATAAAAACTATACTTTTACAATGAAATTATTTAATTTATTATAATATATATTTTTATCGTATGATAATTTTAATTTTAAAATATAAAAACATTAATAGGCAGTAATGTAAATAGTAAAATGTCTCACTGTAAATAGGGGTGGTAAACGAGCCGAACGAGTCGAGCTTTGACATGTTTAAGTTCGGCTCGCTTATAAACGAGCCGAGTCAAGCCGAGTCGAGTCGAGCTCACGAGCCTCAACGAGTCTAGAATTCTTCTTTAGTTTAGGGTTTTTAGGGATTGAAAATAAAATTTTAGCCTAAATGAGCTAAGTTCATGAGCTTAAACGAGCATAACTTTGTATTAATTTAATGTTCTAATTTTATAAAGTAGTTTAGTCAAGTTTCAACTAAGTTTTTATAACACAAGCGAGTCGAATTTATACACAAAATGAATCTTGATCCAGATCCCGAGCCTAACCGAGCTTTATAACTTGTTCAAACTCGCTCATTTGTCTAAATGAACGAGCCTGAACGAGCTCAAATCGAGTCGAGCCAGAGCCGAACCGAGCAACTTGGTTCGTTTACCAGCAACTGTAAATAACATTTTCTTTCGAAGAAGTTTCCATGACAGAGAAAAGGAAAGGCCCAATCGAGCTCGCAAAGTCAAGGTCCATTCATCCTTTGAACCTTCCACGAAAGCACGTGTTGGACATGGATGTCATATTATCCGTTTGTTGAGGGTATTTTAGGTACAAACCGCGTTCAAAACCTTTATAAAATGCGTTTATGATTTTTTTTTTTCAAAACTCCGACCGGCTATTTCAACTCTCTCTCCTTTTGTCGATTTTTTTATTCTAAATTTTTAATAAAAAGGGGGGGATTTCTATTGTCGGATTCAATCAGATCCACTGATTCTGATCGATCGACGGTTAGTTTTTCGAATCCCTCTCTCTCTTCTATCTTTGCTGTCTCTGCTTTCGTCGATTTTAGGGTTTGTGTTTTTGATTGAAAATTGAGTGCGTGTTTTGTTTGGGGAGTTTCGTTTTGTTCCTTTTTAGGGTTCTTCGATGATTTTTTGTTCGAATTTTTAATTTTTCGTGATGGTTTATTTTTTGGGTTAGTCAAGCTCTGTTTTTTTTTTATCATACGGATGCAGATTTAGGTTTGTTTTGTTGGGCGTAAGTTTGTTTTAATGATTTTTTGGTTTAATTTTGGGTTTTTTTCGTTATATGTTGCTTGGAGATTTGTTATGTATTAGTCAAAATCCGATTTTTATAGTTTGGATATGAAATTTGTATATGAGAGGGAAAATAATTCATTTATTGGGCATGATAAGAGGCTGAAACAAAGTATTCGTAGGAGATTGGATTGTTTTTTTTTCTTGGTGGATTTGGGGTTTTTTATGAATCTAAGAAATTCAGGAGCTTTTCCCTGCAAAAGATTGCATCTTGATCTGTTTATATTGATATTGCAACCCTTTGTGTTGTTGATTTAGATGTTGATACACAGAAATCACTAGAAGCATCCCCATTCATATTGCTTGCTCACTGGTTTATATTAAGAGTCCATTAGATGTGTGTGTGAATTCTACTTGGTTAGTCTCCTTGTTTGCCTGGATTTGATTCTTAAGTAAAGATAAATAATTTGATTTGCAAACAACTATTGAGGTTTTTTAAACTAGACAGATGATTCTTGGTTAATAACAGGAAGTTTGGACTTGTTTAGAATTCAGTACAGTTATGAATCTCTAAGTGTTGTTATATGTAAATTTACCTTTGTTTTTATATTTGGATCCTTATACCATGATACGAAAACATTCTGACTTATAATTTTTTGTTATTCAGGTGGAGATCTTTGGCAGGATGGCAGTTCTAAACTTTTTGACGTTGGATTCATTACCGCTTGGGTTTGGGTTTCATCCGACAGATGTTGAACTCATTTCACATTATTTGAAGAACAAAATACTTGGTCAAAATATGGATGTTGAAGTGATACCAGAGATAGATATATACAAGCATGAGCCATGGGACTTGCCTGGTAATTTCTTTTCTGTAGAGTCCTTGGTTTTCTGTATTTGTGAAATATGAAAAGAATTGTGGTGTTTACAAGAATGCTTAATGGGAGTTCTCATGTGATTTAATCGTGAGATCTTACTTGTATGTAGATATCTGCTTCATTGGCCAGTGTATATTAGTTGTTCCTGTTTTATTATACTTCTCACTGCATAAAATTCATCTTTCAGCTAAATCTCCTATACCTTCCAAAGATTGCAAGTGGCATTTTTTCAATGCAAGAGACAGAAAGTACCCCAATGGTTCTCGCTCAAATAGGGCCACAGTAGCAGGCTATTGGAAGTCTACTGGCAAGGACCGGAATATCAAAATCCGTAATCGTGCAATTGGGACCAAGAAAACCTTAGTGTTTCATAAAGGTCGTCCTCCTTGCGGAGAGCGCACTGATTGGATTATGCATGAATATCATCTGAATGAGAGTGAATGCAAAGGTGCACGTGGTATGAAGGTAATCATTTTATACTTGCCCCTTTTTTGTCATTTCATATTTTAGTCTGTTATCACTCTTGAATTTAGTATTCTTCAGTTCCTATATATTGTTGTCAATAACTTGACCGTGAAATAAGTTAAGTTCATATTCATGGACATGCTTCCTAGAGCAAATGAGTATTATAAAATTTGTTTGTTGAATTTGGTAAGGATATTATGTTCAAATTGTGTGTGGAGTGCATATTTTTCAAAAAAAAAAAAAGGTGCTCATCTTTCTTTCATTTTTCTTGATCACAGGATGCTTTTGTTATCTGCCGCATCACGAAAAAGAACGGAATGGGCTCAGAAGATGAGGATGATCTTCCTTTAAATTTCACGGATGAAAACTCACACCTTCCTTTGGTTTCCACAAATTGCCAGATGCAGTTAGCAGTGCCAGAGGAGGACCCTCCCAGTTCACCTAAAGTTTTAGATCCTACCTCAGAAATGGTAAAGGAGGAGCCACCCAGTCCACCTAAAGTTTTAAATCCCAGTCAGAGTGCAGTTGTAGATCCCGCTTGGCCTGAGGTTTCAAATCCCAGTCTGCCTGATGTTGTAGACTATGAGGCATGGATCAATGAACTCGCAGGGGATCCCAATATTAAATTTCAGGTATGTCATATTTCATTACACCTGGTTGAAGTTTTAATCTCCTCAACTAAATTGGTATCTGAACAGTGTGTCATGTAATAAGAACAAATAAAAGCATTCAATCCCTTATTCACATGAAAGAACTCAGATCTATATGGACTCCATTCACTTAGTTTCATTAAGACCCCATTTTCAGACCGTCAACAGGATTCATGTTGAACGATGTGTTATTGTCAACTGATTCTTACTGAAAAATAAATTTATTATCTTAGTACATCTGCATTGGTGTTTAATATTTTTATGCTTCAATCTGATACTACAAAAAAATGCAAGTGTATCTCACATCTTCCTGTGTAATTCAGGCACCAGTGGTAGACAACGTGCCTGCTCCAAAACTAGATATGGACGCTTATTTTTCGGAGGTCAATCATCAGCTTGATATCTATGCAAGCTCCAATGAGCTCCCCTTCTTTCCTACATATACGCCTCTGGAAATGCCCGGTGGTGTTGAGTTCTCTCCCTTTATGACTGAGGAACATTCAGTGAACAGTTACCTATTTAATGACGGATACACCGACATGGATGATGTTTTCACAGCAGAAGATCTGCAGAGCCCAATTCATGCAAGTTACACCACCAATGATACCGGAATCCAAATCCGACAGCGTTGTCCAATCCCCACAGACGAAGAGCAAAACAAACGGATCAGGCTGCAGGTGCACAAATCAAGCAGCTCTGTAACGGTGAATCAAACCGTCAAGTTCGTCAGTAGAGATCACTGCCTTCGTTGCCAGGACAATGTCGGTGGGCCCCTCCAAGTGAAATCTGAATCAAAGCCATCTGTGCTTGATCACAAGGCCATGAGTAACCCCGGACATAGGAAATCGGCTTCACCAGATCAGGTCCAGAAAAGAGCCTCTCACCGACGTTGTTCATCAGCTGTTTTGGTGGTGACCTGTGTCGTGGGAGCAGCAGCCCTGACATGTGGTTTTGTCATGAAAAATGCTTGGAGTTACATGTTCATCTGAGGCATTTTTTTTATTGCTTTCAAAATGTCTCGATGACTTTGCTTTGACTGTTTTTGTTATGTATTGATGTAAATATTTTTGATGAGGAGGTTTGTGTTTGTTTGTAGGTTTTTTTGAAAACATAGGACCATTTTTGTAAATATACAGGTGTGTCGTTTATTGTAAGATATTGATATACCATGATGAACACAGTTGTTGTAGACTATATATCCTCATTTTGGATGGAGGATTTTTTTGCTTTGTATTTGTGTTAATAATAATAGTTCACATATGCTTTGGATGTTCTGTTCTGAACTTCTGATAAAAAAAAATACAGAATAGTATTTTTATCGTATGAAACCTCAGCTAAACCAACCCTTTGAAACACAGATTTGTCCATCCAAGATTTTTCTCTTCAATGGTTTCAGAAAGCCTTTTGTTTTCTTTTGTCAAAAAAATGCCACCAAAAGAACTTGGATTTGAAAGTGGGTCTTCAATGGTGTCTCCCACCAAGAAATGATACACATGTAGAACAATAGTTGCTTTTTCTCAATTTGTGTAGATGTTAGCATGGAATAATTGTTGTTACAACAAATTGGTCAAATCAAAACCCTGATTTTCAATGCCAACTTACCTGGCCCATGTAGCCAAACTTACAAAAACAATTTTCTTTTTTAAAAAATAAAAGCTTTTACTCAACCAAATTTTATTTTCAGAAAAATTATTTTGTTAACTTTCAACACATATAAATCAAGTTAAAATTCGAAAACACCCAATTTTACGAAAACATAATCATGAAGCTTCGCAAGATCAGCAATACATAAAGGATTCCGTGATCTTCATTAAACCAGAGGAATACAACAAATTTAAGTGTTACAGCAACATATACATAGGCATATATATAATCAATCTATCAGATCACCTTGAGTTTTTTTTGGTTTTCTTTTCATTTTAAGAATTACAACTAAAACAAAACAGAGAGCCCAGACACACCTCCTCCAGCCAATCCATCTGACGTGATACCAGCGAGGGGTGATGGCTCGAATTCGACATTCAAACCCTCCGATTCCAACCCCAGAAGAATCCTTTCCTCCTCGGCTCATCACCGGAGTCTCCACCACCCTCCAACTCGGGCCGAGCAGACCTTGACCCGACCGAGAAGTGCCTCCTCAAAAATGGCCTCCTCACGCTGAAACTCGCTCCCATCTTCGGACCCTTCCCCTTCCACCTCCCTGATTCCACAGCCATCTCATCACCCGCCTCGGAATCCGCATCCACCGCCCCTATCCTTGACATCTTGTTCCTCGACTTGGCCTCGGACTCCACCCTCTTTGGCTTTGATGATGATGGCTGCTCCCCAACCCTGCACATCATGCAGGGAGGGTCGAAGCGGTCTGCTTCGGGGGTCGCGTGCTCGAGGCACTCTGCGTGATAGACGTGCCCGCAGGCGAGTACGGCCACCACGGAGAGCTCGTTGTTCGTCCCTGCCATGATTTTCTGGGCGCCCCACGGGGACTTGTTCCTCAGCGGCTTTGAGCACACCCCACACGCCTTGGCATCCGTGTGTGCGCCATCGATCTCGGCCGACCACCTCTCGTCCCTCCCAGATGAGGAGGCCGCAACTAGCTCGGAGAACGCACGCGTGGACCACCCATCGGAAGAGCCACACTCGTTTGGGGACTTTGATGAGGGGGTCCGGCTGTCGGAGGACTGCCTCGAGAAATGGTGGTGGCTCGGTGAGCGGGACTTCCAAGTGGGAAGCGAGCGGCTTCGGGAGGAGGGACAAAATGTGAACGCCACCGCCGCTTTGGAGATGGCGGATGGAGTGGAAGTTGGTGTAGAGACAGTGTCCTTTGCTGCGATGTCCGATGATTTCATGAAATCGTTTTCCTAATTAAAAAGGATTATGCAACTCCAGGTCAAAAATCAAGGACTCTAAGAAAGTGGTGCAAGGCAGATGAATATAGATGCAGGAGCAGAGGACTACTTTACAACTCACCTCAGTCGAGCAATTGCTTTGGAATGAGAGATCTGCAGATAGAAACAGACTATCAGAAGAGCTAAATGTTGCAACCAGTCCTTTTGTTATTTCAAGCAACAAGGAGTTCAGAAGCAGCTGAGCAGCATGATTGCATGGGACAGATAATGACATAAATGTGGATTCAATAGGAAGCATCTTAGTAAATAAATTGTGTGACCAAAGACTTAATTTAAGAAAATAGCACGGTCTAATCATATTTGCAACCTGGAAAAGAAATTGGACATACATAAACTAGACGTTCTTCAACTGCTAGAAGGGAAGATATCTGCAATTGCGTGATAACATATTAACATGCACGTCCATCTGTGCAACATAACCTAATTATCTATTATATCATATTCCTAATATGCATTCATACAATCATGGGATGGAAAATGTAAAGATTAAATGCCACTTGCATTCAGGAATGCCAGAGAACCATACATTCAAAACAAGCAATCGGTGGGACAATGACGAACCAGAGACAACATTCTAGAGTGCTTTTTAGCCACAACGAGGCCCACGAGTCAAATGAAATGCAGCACTTGAAGATTAATAAATGGGAAAAGAATCATAAGATTCATGTGTTGATCAAATGATGTTCCATCTACTCATCTAACATTTCCACTAACTCTCAACATGAACAAACCCCATATTCTATGTCCAACCCGACAAATGACACAAATTGTCCAGGGGGATTCTAGTAGCAATTTTAACAGTGCAAGTTGAGTGATCAGGAATTGGAGATCAAGTCTGCACGCTTCTTTACCTGACACCTATGTCAACTTAAAGATCTTTTATAATCAACATAGGACCCAAAGCATTAACCAAGATATTAATTATACTCAGAGCATGTGGACCAGAATGAAACATTGTATCCTGTTCAGCTTAAGCATCAAACTTCACAAACAAGTTGTATAAAAACTCAGTTTCAAAATGAAAGATATCCATGCCTAGACCTACAAACTGCTGATCAGAAACTAATGAACAATTCTAGAGTGTATGTATCACAAAGCCCTCCACACAATGCCTTCTAATGTAAAATGAAATATGTACCGAAAGAGAACTAATTATTCCTCACATAACTGATATTTTCAACATCAACACATTCCATTGCTAATACAAACATAAGGACAATCACAAAAATAGTACAATTGTATAACGATTTAAAAAATAGAAAGCGTTACCTAAAGTACCAGCTGCAGAGTTCCCAGGAGTCCCCTCACTAACTGGGGACTTCTGCCACGACGGGGTCTGCAAATCCAACAGGCTCCCTCCATCAGACAGGCCCTCATTCTCCGTGTCCCCTCCGGTCTTGATCTCCGACTCAATGCACCCGCTGTCTATTTGAGGAAGCTGCACAAGATCATCGGCAACCCCTTCCACGTGCGTCCGGCTGTCCCACCGGAAGCTCCACGAAGGGGAATACCTGGCCTGCCTCCTATGTGTGGCTTCTACAACATGGGTACTGCTTGGAAGCGAACGGGTTCTGTTCACCAGGGTTTTCTCCCGTGCCGCAACACAACAGACACCACCCATGACTATATTTATGAATGATTCCCCAAAGTGAATTTTAAAAAAATAAAATTGATTTTGAGATCAAATTTTCTCCTGGGCTGTCCCTTTATTAGCCATTCCGATGACCACCTATAAAAATACCATGTTCTGATCATCAGACGGAAACCCTTATCGCATAATATGTGAAACCCATGTAAAAATTCAGATTAAGAACAACTCTCAAAGAACAGAACCGCCAATATCTATACATAAATATAAATATATAAATTTTGCAACACAAAAGAAGAGATTATAGAAAGTCAGATAAGTTGCCAGAGATAGCGAGGGAAGCCGGGAAAGTAACAGAAGCAATTGCCCAAACGAGAGCTTCCAATATCAAATGGTCGAGCAAATCGAGCTTCACATTCAGGTCAGACGCAGTTATCGCAGTCAAATCCACCATTACAGTGAAGACGCAGTTATTGAAAAAAAAAAGAGACTTGATTCACAATTCAACACTCATTTATTGAATCAGACTTTTCTCTATCTCTAAAAACAAAAATCCCTAAAAAACCGGGAAGATCAGAATCAACACCTCAGACACCACGATTCAGCGAAGAACCGACGAGTCGATCACATCAGAGGGAACTGTTTTTTCTCGATCTTCTCTGCAAAGTATGAAAGGAGAAGAAGAAGTGAAGATGAGACGATCGAAGCGAACCTAACTTTCGCAATCTGAGCCTCTTTTAGAGAGAGAGAGAGAGTGAAGGAATTCGCGGGCAGTGAGAGTCGCCGTTAGGTTTGACGGAAGGTGGGGGCGTGCGGTTCACGCATTGACGGGAGTTGCCACGTCAGATTCTTTTTTATTTATATTCGATGACAAATGAAAAAGAAGAGGAGATGTGGTTACTCTCGAGTGATAATGTCTCGCCTTAAAAAAAAATTGACCCGTGTTGTCCAGAGATTCGGTCAGGTGTCTCGCAGGGTCACGTGACGGGATAAATATAGGATCACGTGATGTAGGAAAAAATATCTAAAAATACAGTATCACTGATGTAAAAAATACATAAATATGATGTATATGTTTTTTTGAAGAATGGTGTTCTACGTAAATACGATATTATAAATGTCGTTACAGTCTCTCTTTTTTTAGATCTTAATTTAGTGTCATATTGCTCTATAGCGTTATGTACCCATATTAACAGGATGTATATCTTGTTTAGAATTTTCATTTTACTTATAAATTTATTAATACAATTCATTAAAATATATTTTATTTAAGGGTTTTTAGTTTTCAATTCCTATAAACATACCTATTTAGGGATTAATCTCTCACTTCTTTATATTTTAATTTTATTCCTCAAATTTAAAGGATATGTTCATTTTTAATTTCTCTCAAAAACTAAAAAGAAAACAAAATAATTTAGGGATAGGTCCATTCCAGTGACTAAAAAAGAAAATATTATTTAAATCTGAGTACTAAAACCAAAATATAAAGAATTGAGAAATTGATCACTAAATCATATAGTTTTTGAGAACTTAAAAACAAAAAATCATTTATTTAATATAAAACCATTATAGTATTAAATGAGATACACTGTTATTAAAATCATAATGTGTGTAAACTATAATTGAGATTAAAATATAAAGTACGTAACATTTTTCATACGAATGAACAGTGGACCCATCAAACTAATTAAAAAAAAATCACGTATAGAAAAAATCATGGATCGTGAGAGATACCACAAGAAATTTCTTGCTTGGTGAACGGTGATACGCCACGTAAACAAGTATACATCACTATTAAAAAGTGCATACAACACATTATCCATTTACATGTAACTCGTCTAGGTGGCACACCAACAAGTAGACTACAACACATTCTCAATAAATAAAATTTATTTTTCATAGTTTTTTTTAAAGATGGAAGTATTATAACATATTCAATAACTTTTATTACATAATTGATTATGAATAAGTTACAAATAAAATATAAATAAAATATGAATAATAATTTATAGAACATGAAAAATAATTTGACATTCGAATTCCCTTCACATATAAGATGTGATAACATCCAATTTGATATTAAACTCATATTGATAAAACAAATTGAATCTAATAACATAATTTTGAAATAAAAAATTAATTTATTCCTTATCTTCGCTAACATAGTCAAAGCCATGTATTCATTTCAAACAATTTTATTTATTTATTTATTTAATTCCTATTTTTTATCATATTGTTTTATTCCCTTGATCCAAAACATAGGCTGGAGAACAAAGTGGGTGTAACATATGGGGGGGAGTAGTGGGAAGCAGGAAGAGGGGCTTCTGAGAGACGCGGAGTGCATGGGACGCATTCTTTTTGTCTTTTTCGTGGCCACGTAATCGTTTATCGGTAGATTCCGGGCCCGAAATTTCTTGGCAGTTTCCCTCCTGTACGATTGCCACGTGGATGGCATACACAGTAAATACAGCCTGGTCTTTGTCTCAAATGAAGTTATGAACAGCCAGGTAGGCGGGTCCCCGGTTTCGCATGTGGTCAAAATAAACATATTAATGGAATTTGTACCCATATTGCCCTTGTAATGTTTTCCTAATTACCATGGGACTTCAATTTAGCCACAATCAAATATTATTGTTTTGGGAAAATCCATATAACCCCCTGTAAATCTTCCTGATACCTATATAACCCTCTGTAATCTCAATATATCCATATAACCCCTTATAAACTCACCATAAATGCAAATAACCCCCCGTGGTTAAAACTTTTTTTTAATAGAATTGGAATATTTTGAACATATTGCGTTATCTAAACCATGGTTAACAAATATATATTCTTTTAATCTTTTGAAAGCAGCCAATACTTAAAAAAAAAATCTATAAAAGAGTGTAAAATTAGAAATATAAGGGTTTTTTTCAAGTATTGACCTTTTTTCAGGGTTAAAAAATACACATTTGTTAACCATGGTTTAGATAATGAAATATGCCCGAAACATTCCAACTCTGTTAAAGAATTTTTAACCGCGGGGGTTATTTGCATTGTGGTGTGTTTACAAGGGGGTATATGGATATATTGAGATTACAGGGGGTTATATGGATATCAGGAAGATTATAGGAGGTTATATGGATTTTCCCTTTTTTTTTTCTTCCTTATATTACTAATTTATCTGTGATATAAATGGAGCATTTTATATTATTTTTTTTAATTTTTGAACAAAATTTCAAACCCCTCCAAAATGTTGCATATGAGGAAAGAAAAGATCTTTAATAAATAAACCCTCATGATATGATAGCATCAATGCATTCGGTGAACGTGGACTTTCGTATAAGGTTCCATTGAAAGATATTTGTTGATAAGAATACTAAAATAGATGAAACTACATTATGATTTTTTTTTCTCTGAGGATATTAAGTGAGAATGATGACAGTGGAATTGGATCCCTTAAGCTACTTCTAGCATCTACTTATCAACATATATCGTCCAATTGAACCTATATGGATGTCCCCATTCACTACAATGGATTGATTCTAGTATACAACATGAAGCCTATTTATGTGTGCAATCAAGTACACAGGAGATTGTTCAAGAATAAATCGATGTAATTTTTTGAATGAGCACCTAGAATGGGTCTAAGATTTGATTCAAAAATAAAAAATATAAAGTGGTTAACTTGTTTCATTAAGTCAAGTGGTTAATTTTTCTGTGAAACAAGTTGACACTTTCTATTTTTTTATTTTTAAATCAAATCCCAAACGCACTCTAAATGCTCTTACAAAAAAATTGCATGTGACAAAAGAAGAGATATTTGATACAATCTTCACAGTCATCAGGAAGATGAATGATATCCTTTATATTTTAATTTTAAACTTAAATTGCTTAAATAAATTGATGCAACTTTTTGGATGACCACCTAGAGTGGGTCTAGAATTTGATTCAAAAATAAAAAATATAAAGTGGTTAACTTATTTCATTAATCAAGTGATTAATTTTTCTGTGAAACAAATGGACACTTTCTATTTTTTTATTTTCATATCAAATCCCAAATGCACTCTAAGTGCTCCTACAAAAAATCACATCTCACAAAAGAAGGGATATTTGATTCACAACCTTTAGGAAGACAAATAATGTCCTTTATACTTAAATTGCTTACATAAATCAATGCAACTTTTTGGATGAGCACCTAGAGTGGGTCTAGGATTTGATTTAAAAATAAAAAATATAAAATGGTTAACTTGTTTCATTGAAAAATTTAAATTACCAAATAAAGAAAAGATAAAAACTAAAAAAAAAAAATATATCAATAATGATTCTTTAACACCCGCTCCTAACTATGAAGGGCATTACCCTTAGCCCCCGTTTGGATACTGGATAAACCCCGGATAAAATTTGGACGCCGTTTGGAAAGCCCGAATAAACTTAGATACAATGTGTCAGAATAAACTGATATAAAGTGATATATGGATTCTAATGAACCCCTAGAATAAAATTTATCCTAGGTTATTTCACTCAAAGAATAAGTGGGTCCACTGTCAAATCAACTGTCATCACCTCTTATAAATCACCTGTTAAATCAACTATCATTATTTTTTTACATTTTATAAATCATTATCCATATTTTATTTACATTTTACCCAAATAACAAAATATTTATTTTTACGATTCCCAATGAGAATAATTCAAAGCACAACCAAACACAAAATCACTTTATCCTTATTTATACTCACTTATGCTCGGATAAATAAATACCCAAGAATAAATCATATTCTGTATCCAAACAGGGGCTTAGAGTTTGTACATGTAAGGATGACAACGTGGTGTGTTAAGATAATGTTGGTCAATCCTCATCCAAATCCTATTATATAAGAAAAAAATAGAAAAAAATAATATCCTAATCCAAATAATGTTTATTTAACACTCCCTACCAAACTCTGAAGAGTTTGTACATGTAGGGATGACAACGGGGTGGGTTGGAATAGATTGGTTAATTTTAATTCCAATTCCATTCCAAACCCTTGAAGGGTTTGATTGTTCCGTCCCAATGAATTATTATTAGGATATTATTATTTTTCTAATTTTTTTCTTTTTCTTATTTGATATTCTTAATTTATTTGTGAAACAAGTGAGCCACTTTATTTATTTTTTCATTTTGAATCAAATCCCATACCCACTCTAGGTGACCTCCAAAAAGTTAAATTTGACGAAAGGAGAGATGAGAGATCTTTGACACAACCTTCAGGAAGACAAACAAGTTTTTTTGTATTTGGATTGCACACATAAATCGATTTTCTATGGTACAATAGTATCAATCCATTGCAGTGAATGGGGACATTTATATAAGGTTCCACTGGACAATATTTGTCGACAAGAGAATACTAAAAGTAGATGGAACTTCATCAAGGGATGATAATTTAATTTTTTTTCTTCAGGATATTAAGTGAGAAGGATGATAGTGGAATTGAAGAAATAATAATTTAATTGAATCGCTTACATTGCATATTAATGAATTCTAGGTCGTAGAGAATGACGTATCAACACTAATGATAATAAGATATATAAATGAAGAAATCAACAATTATAACAACGTTGTTCACAATGTTTCAAATATTTTTGAGAAATTTTAAAAGACTAGCATCAAAGGATAATAGTATGATTTCTACATTTATATATCCGATTATCACCATTGTTAATGGTACGCTATTCTTAATGTCCCAAAATTCGTTAATATGCAAAACGATCCAATTCCACTATCCTCCTCTATTTATATTCTCAAGAAAAAATTGAATTATTATCCTTCGATAAAGACACATACTTCTAGCATTCACTTGACAACAAATATAGTCCCATGAAAATTTATTTGAATGTCTCCCCTTCAAACTCGTGATAAGTTTGGTTGTTCTATCCAAATCCGTTCTAAAGAATTTTTAAAAATCCAAACTCATCCCATCCAATTTAGAAGGAAACAAAGGTAAGAATCTCATTTTAAAATAATTTTTAAAATAGATATATAGTACAGATTTTAAACTTGAATTTCAAACCTGGGTTTAGAAGGATTGAGTTCAGGTTTGATATTTAGGGGATTAAACACGAACCCAAATTGAACCAACAACCCAAATTCCAAAACCAGCACTTGTGTAATACAATTGAAACAAATACATATTGAAAAGTAATGAAATGCATCAATCAACATATATATAAAAACATAAATTTTAAGATTTAAAGAAAACTTACAACTGTTGCAACTGCCTCCTCATTCCACCAAACAACATACCAGTAAACACTCCAATTATTGTAACTGCTCCCCAATTCTCTGTTCCAGCCTTACTCATATTTCCCTGATCAAAAGTTCAACATGAAATATAAATCAAATACAAACCCAAAATTAATAACGAAAAAAACAAAACTTTCTTAGCCCACACAACTAAATATGCTTTATAATTTATATACACCTAATCAATTGCTTCAAATCAATAAAAACACCAACTTTACTGAAGACAGAAACGAAAACCCAAAGAAGATGGACTGAGAAGGATCCGAAGATACTGACCATTAGAAAGCTTAAAGAAAATATTTCAATGTCCATGTCTTGTGTTTGTGTCCTGTTTGTCCTATTTATTATAATTGGTTTAGAGGATGAATTTGAATCCCTAAAAATCTTGATATATCCTAGATATGGGGAGAAAAATATTCCATGTTAGGAATATGCAATCAGTCAAAATTTTAATTTGAGATTTGAAGAAAAATATGTTCATTTTAATTTAATTTGGAATATATTGAGATGAACTCTAGGGAGTAGGGAGACAAATCTTCTCCATATTGGAAGTTCATTAACTTGAATATAATTTGGAATATATGGTGATGAGACAAAGGTGCATTCATTTGAATTTCATTTGGGATTTATGGAGATGAAACTAGGGGGAACCAAATTTTCCAAATTGGGAAGGTGCAAACAATTAAACTTAGTTTAGGATTTGAACTCCATATTTAATCTTTCTGGGAAGGTGCATTCATTTTTTTATTTAATTTATGGAGATGAACTATAGGAAAATACATCTTCTATATTGGAAGTATATTAATTTGAATATAATTTAGGATTTATGGTGAATCTTCCATATTAGGAAGGTGCATTCATTTGAATTTCATTTGGGATTTATGGGGATGAAACTATGGGGAACCAAATTTTCCATATTGGGAAGGTGCGATCAATTAAATTTAATTTAAGATTTGAACTTCACATTTAATCATTCTGGGAAGGTGCATTCATTTTATTTAATTTATGGAGATGTTTACTAGGAAAATAAATCTTCCATATTGGAAGTGCATTAATTTGAATATAATTTTGGATTCATGGTGATGAACAAATCTTCCATATTAGGAAGGTGCTTTCATTTGAATTTAATTTGGGAGTTATAGATTCATTTGAATTTATGGGGATGAACTCCATAGATCGATACAAATCTTCCATTATTGGCAAAGTACATTTATTTGAATTCAATTTGGGGTTCACATATAGATTAATTTAATTTAGGATTTATGGAGATGAAATCCATGGATATGTTCATAGTGTAAAGGTGCACTCATTTAAATTTAATTTGATATTTACGAAGATGAACTTCACATTGGAGAGACAAATCGTCCATATTGGGAATGTGCATTAATTTGAAATTAATTTGGGATTTATAGAGATGAATTATGAATATGAGAATTTAATTTTCTTTAATTGATATTTGTAATTTTTTTCATCTCCATTTAATACCACCATTTATTAAGATTAAGCTTTGATATAGAGGTTTTTTTAACTAAATTTTCATTCACATTAATAATAAAAAATTTCACACTTCATTTAAAAAGAATAAAAACATGTGTGAACTAAATTAGAACTAAAAAATAAATGTACGTAACATTTTCCTTTTCAATTATCTTTTTTATGAATGTTTAATTTGTATTGGTCCACATTTGTATATGTCAGTTACAACAATTATGTATATACATTGTATGATGCATCTGTATTATTTTTTCTCGTATATATACCATACAATACATTCATGTCCATAAGTTATTGAAATCGTATACATAGAAGGTTTTATAACATATATATAATATTATTTTATACAGCAAAAGATAACCACCCCAAAAGTCATGCATATCGACCATGGAATTTAAAGGTCCAAAGTCACGTTTCCAATTTAGACTTGATAAACTGATTTTGTACTTTATTGACTTAATTTGATATGATCTGTTGAAAAATCAAGCATGGGACAGAGAAAAAAGCCAGAATTACAAGTCCAAAGACCTCATATTCAAAAACTGCAATTTTTGTTTCCAAATACATTGGTTTCAAAAAAAAAAAAAAAAATTCTCCGTGAAAAATGTCTCCCATACTAACACGTGTGAGTATGATTGAAAATTTGAAACACGTGTGAGTGGTTTACAATGACAAACCGGAGTTGTTATATACAGTTTCATTTACAACTCCTCGTGCAATCACATTATCTGTAATATGGTATATATACCTTATTAAACAAATCATATTTTTTTTATTCTGTAAGTCAATAAATATATTAATTCATTGAAATAATTCTTTTCCTAATAAGTATATATATAGTACATACATTAAATCATTAAAATAATTCTTTTCCTAATAAGTATATTGTTTCGTTATGTAAAATATATCTTTAAAAATACAAGAATACGAGGACTATACGTGAGATTGCGCGGAAGACTACTCCTAACATTTTTCATTATATAAAATGGTGGTTAGGTCGGTGGAGATCTAATACCAAAATCAAAAAACAAATTTGTACATGTTGAACTTTGAGTAAAGAGAAGGGAAGGAAGAGATCTGTTTAAAATGCATCAGGCCTTGCCCGCGGGCCCGGGCTTGAACGGGCCTCATAGGCCAGGCCTAGGTTCGGGCCCATAGGTGGGCCTACGGGCCCAAATTATAAACATCTTATTCCTTTTTATTTTTTAATTTTAAATTGTTCATTTGTATATAACATTAAAATAACACCAAATTTAATGTATAATGTTAAAAAATATATTTATATATATTGAATTTTTAAAATAAAAGTATTAAATGAATTAATTACTTGAAAAAATGAATAACTACATGTACCTAACTAGGTTGTTACCTACATAAATGTCAATAATTTGTATAATTCAATCACAATTCAAATAAAAATTACATGTTACTCATTTAATTGATTATCTTCCACGGGCCTACGGGCCAGCCCGAACGGGCCCGATTTGGGCGGGCCTCTGGGCCGGGCCTGGGCCCCAAAACCAGGCCCCAAGCCCTGCCCGCCCTTAAAACGGGCCGGGCTTTCTGGCCTCGGGCCTGTTGAAGACTGTTCTGAAAAAGGCCAAGGCTAGAGTTGGACTCTATGTCCTTAAGACAATAATCGCCCCGCACTGGTGCTCACGGATTTGGTGAATGTCTCCCAGGATACAACGGCGAACTCCTTACGATAGCAGCACTTCAAACCATAAGGATAGCAAACCAACTTTGTTACACACTCTCTCTGTTTACTGACTATATGAATGCACTGGACTGGAGACTTGAATGCACCATGAGAATGTCTATTGCGGTGAATGAATTGATTATTTAAAATGTAGAGACTGGGTGGAATTTATAGAGTAGAAAATCGGTTGAAAAAAACTTTTGGAGGAGTCCATTCCACCCCTCCATTCAAACATCCAACAGTCACATTGTAACAGTTGATCTGATAGCTCTAGCTCCTAGCGACGATGTGTACGTGCCAAGTGCGCCTCTAAAACGCCCAATACACCCCACGCATCGCGCGTGGTGGTGCTACGCACCACCTCGCATGAAAAGGTTCATCATAGGATGTCCACCAAAAACAATTCACTAGAGTACAATGAGCTCACCTTATAATCCTCAATACTTTTTCTATTTAATAGATATGGGACTAACTATAACTTTTCTTGCTTCCCCAACCACCAACCTCTTTCATCATATTATTGGAAAAACTTTGGATCTAATTTTCTCATTCACCTAAAATTGATTTTGAGAATGTAAATATACAACACATTCATCTTCTCAACGAGAGGAACGCAATCTAATGAGTTTTCACTAAAAAAATTAGTAGAACTCAAACTTATTTTAATCAACACATGATCAAAACCCAAGTTTTTCCAACAATTGATACCCCATTTAGGGTTGATCCATTACATGTTGGTAGATATTAATATTTCCATTTGAGAAGACAAAAAAGTTAATGTTTTATTGTATTAATATTTGTACCTAATGGTACTTGTAAGCCTGTCAACGGACCGGATACGGAGCGGATATGGTCATATCCGTATCCGAAAATTTTTTTTATATCTGTATCCGTATCCGTATCCGACGGATATTTAAAAAGCGTATCCGTGTCCGATCCGTATCCGTATCCGACGGATTCGGATAATTATCCGAAATATCCGAAATAAATAAATAAATAATTAAACATAACAAATTTTTATTTAAAGTTTAAAAATTGACTTAAAATTAAAAATTCACACACACAAGTCCTAACTTTACAACTATTAGAAAGAATAAATAAATCATTAAACATAACAAATTTTCATTTAAAGTTCAAAAATTGACTTAAAATTAAAAATTCACAAACACAAGTCCTAATTTTACAACTATTAGAAAGAATGTGAGCCACTTGATCAAAATCCAATGGTAGATATTAAATACTAATATTAATATTTTTTTAATGCCATCGGATACGGATATTTTTCGGATCGGATAGGGGTATATCCGTATCCGATCCAAAAATTTTCGGATACGGATTATTTTTTCGGATACGGATACGGATTTTTCGGATATCGGATATTTTCTGCATTTTCGGATATGGATTCGGATCGGATGCGGATGTTTTTTCGAATAATTGACAGGCTTAGGTACTTGCTCACTAACAAGAAGTCAGATTGTTAAAAGCCATCCTGTCCAAAAACAAATAAAAATAAAACAAGACACAGTTCACTTACACACAAAACTTCCCACTTGATTCAAGATGATTTTACATATGGGGTGCGTTTGGTTGCGCGATTGCGCTGCGATTGCGATTACAGGAAGCTGCGTTTGTAATCGCGCAACCAAACAGTTTTGTAATCGCAGTTTTAAACCCAGCGATTGCAGGCAAATAGTGTCCAAAAGCTGCGATTTCAAAAAGCTGAGAAAGTGAGCTTCCTGCAGAATCAGGTTTGCAATCGCAGATTCCTACAGAATTAATTTTGCAATCGCGCAACCAAACACACCCATGGTTAATTAAACATCACCACCAAGCTTAGGCATATCTGATATCTGCCACACAACAACAGTCTCAACTGTAAATATATTACAAGGACTAGTGTTACCAAACTCAGTATATGTTTGTAAGCTACATATATATGCTTCTCTACCACTACACCCTTCTTTATTCTATTGATTTGTTGAGCTTATAAGTCCTATATATATACATGTAGAGAAGAGACAGTGATGGCTTATCAGTTGGGTATGGGCTTGAAAGCAGGCTTATCCATGGCTGGTGCAGGATCATAGCTCCCATAGTCCTTGGTGTTGACTGTCAGCATTCTTTGGTGAGCACCAATTGCCTTCTCATTATTGAGAGACTCCATCATTGCCTACGTACACATTCTAAGTATCAGAAACTGAAAAGCTTGCATCTATCAAAGCAAACCAATAAACTCAAACTCGTATTTTTATTTGATGAGAAGGTATTCTTCCACTGTTGATTGTAATCTCTGAAAAGATCATGACCATTATCATCAAGAACTAACCATAAAAGTAAATTGATGTCTGCCACTCTAAGTCACGCATGCTTCTGATATTGATATATATAGTTCAAGTGGCTGATGAACCAGGCATGATTGCTGAGGAAGTGTCATTTATAGGCCTGTTTGGAATGAATTGTCAAACTGATTTTTTTTTTTGTTGAAAATTCAGTGTTAGTTAATTGGTTCCAATCATTTTTTTTCCTTCGTATTTTAACTTTTAGTTTTGGATTTTGATTTTTACGTGTCAACAAATTAAATTTTATATAAACCGGTTGAGAGTGGCTTTTAAGGAAAAATCAATCAATATTTGAAAACAAATTTTATGAAAAAAAAATGTGATTTAAGTTTGGAACCAATTATATTGTTAAAGTGATACAACTTGTGTAAAATCGATTCCAAACAATTATTTTTTGAACATCAGTTTTAATTTTAAATTTTACTCTTTTGTATTAAAAGTAAACAAAACAAGTCATATATATGAAAACTAATTAGTGACATTTATGAGAAAACTGGTTGATTGAGAGTAACCTAAAAGAAAACATTATTTTTGAAAATTAATTCCAAACGTGGCCTTAGAACAATAGAAAGTGGTGCACGTGCAATGCCTTCAATAATTAATCAATCTAAACACCATATACATTGATTTGAAGAATACATGGTTAATCTTCACCAATAAACCATACATAAAGTTTTGATTTTTCTGATCCTAATTAAAACTATTTATTGGCATACCTTGGACTCCATATGAACCTGCACCATTGAATTCTCATTAAGTTTCCGGGGTGATCCTGCAAAAACATGACTTTCTAATATGTATGAGAGTTACCAAACAAAAAAAACCTCAGCAAAACAATTGGAACATACATGCAATTGCATGTGATATCACACAAAAAAAACTGCATGCATGGTTTCATTTTAAAGAAAACTAACTACATGTAAATATTTGCTTGATTAGATTTTGATTAGTCTTAAAAATGATTAAACTTTGCCAGATAATTGAAGATTAAACACACCTGTGACCGGAAGTGACAATGCGGAGACAATGATTAATAAGAGGATTATCTCCTTAAGAGCTTTGAAAGCCATTGTTGAAAAATCTTTCCTTCAAGAATCTATTCTCTCCCCCTTCAGTTCCTTTTGTAGTAGAAAAAAGGGACACAAACTGAGTGACAGTTTTTGTCTTTAATTGTAGACAAGTGCAATCTCACTAAGATTTATAATTCTTATATTCAAAAGATGTAAAAGTAGAGGCTTGCCACTTTCTCCATGTTGTGATGTGGGTGTTGGTGGAACAACTAATCTATATATTCAAAATAATTCAAGCTGTACGTAGGCATGAATCCATGATCCTCACCATTTTGTTTGTTATAACCTAAGCTGCCCCTTTGTTATGTGGATATAATTAATTTTGAAGAGCTTTGCTTCATCATTCAAATTGAAGTTAAATATTTTTGGGTTGCTCATATAAATTCCCCTATATATCTCATCGGAAAAAATATCTTCCAATGAGTTGTTGTTACGTGGACATGTCAAACATAACTAATTTATATGTAATATTGATTTGATATTTACTCACATCAATGAGTTAAATCTACAAATCAACAAAAAAAAATTCAATATGATTACAAATGAGATATCACGTGAGAAACACATGAGATACCATTACTCTTTAAAAAAAAAAATCAATTTTTTTTTAGTTTTTTATTTTTAACTCTCCACAAACCATCATATTTAGCGATCGATCCCTCACTTCTTCGTGTTTAGGTTTTACTCCCCAGATTTAAAGGATAATTCCTTTTTACTCCCTGATAGGGACCTATCTGTAAATTATTTAATTATTTTTAGTCCCTGATAAGGAGTAAAAATGATTTATTCTTTAAATCTGAGGAGTAAAACCCAAATACGAAGAAGTGAGGGATCGATCGTTAAATACGATGGTGTAGGAAATTAAAAATAAAAAATCCTTTTTTTCATGTTCCACTTCTTTTTCACTGATCAGAGCTTTCATCAACTATCTGTTCAAAAATTGTCCCAATATATTTCCTGTAATATCCTTTTATGAAGAGACATGTTGTGCATGAAAAGAAAGAGTGTAACTAATTTTGGATGCTTGTATTTCTTTTTAGAAAAACTCAAAAATAAATTCATCATTCCCAGTTATTAATATAAGGGTTGTTCTGTCTTTTTATGAAGCAAGGGAAAGAAACATAAGGTCATAAAAATAGGCCATATATGTAGATGGGGCCAGTGCTCTCAAATATCCTAAAGACAGAGACATGAAACCAAACACAATAAGAAATGACAGTGGTGGAGAATAAAGCGATCCACTACATGGCTTAAACAATTGATTGTTTGTTATTGTGCTCTGCTCTTTCTGTTAAAAGTGGTGTTTAAGATAACTCTTCTTAATGCAGAGTGACTGTTCTCAAGCATGCTGAGGACCATCATTTCATGCTTGTAGAAGTCGAGTTCACATGAAGTGCTACATTAATATACTCCCATTGATGGTGGCATTCTGGGTATGAATAGAATTGTGGGAATAAATGATCATCAAAAAGGGTACACATAGTTGAGAATCAAAACAAAATCTATAGGATATACTAATTCAATTGTAAAAGCACACTGGAGTTTTGTTGTCCAAAAAGCAATCAAGACAATATCTGTGGGAATAAATGTTGATCTTATCTTGAATGAAGAGACAAAAAAAGGGGAAAATGAATCAAGATAAACCTAAGCTGAGTGCCTAACTAGGCTATTAGTGACATGCATGGAATATTAAGAACAATACAACTGCTGTACAAGGGTAGAGAACTATAAGTTGGACTTTTGAAGTACATGGCCAAGAATGGAAGATAATAATGCACCACGTTTTAATGTTGAGTGCTACAGTTATACATGGATGTTGTTATACACAATCTTGTACACAGTTCTTCGTGCAAACCTTTTTTGCTTGGTGAATGTGGAGGGAAAAATCCGTATTTTATCAAAGGGCGACACGTGATAAAGGTTAGGCAAGTGCGAATCATCATGCTCAATAACCGATAACCCGATTTAGCAAATGCGGAGCATATATATATATATATATATATATATATATATATATATATATATATATATATATATATATATATATATCAACTAGGCACTCCCGAGTTGACGAGACACAACCAAATTGGTCCCCCTGCGAGGGGACTCAGGTGTGGTCAGATAGCTTTACACCTCGTAGGTGAATGTCAGATTACATCTTGAACATGACTCTAAGTCCCGACCAGACGAGGATTGTGAGCAGAACCTCTAAAATGGTCAAACGTCCACTAAGTTAGTAACTGTCAAGTTGTTGATTAAGGCTCATTATCTGTTTAGCCTGAGTAATTAAGGGCATGTTTAACTACATTAAGGCATGTCAGTTATCACAAAATTTACCCACTAACATCCATATAAGGGGAAGACTGTTATAATGGCTACTTGGCCGGTGAACCCTATAAAAAGGGATAAGATACACCAAATCAAAATATGAGTTTTTTTGCCCAATGGGCTATTTACCAAAAAAAAAAGATATGAGTTTTTTTTTATAATAAGTTACATTAAGAGTGAGATTATCTTCCTTGAGATCCCTTACTGATTTAAACATCGGAGTCTCCATGATTGTCATCACACTAGTGTCTCCCTTATTTCTTTGTGAGCGCATAAACACATAAACGATATTCGGTCCGACAAAGAGATTTTATCCGCTTATGTTGATTGATGAGAGAATTTACCTCTTCAGTTAAGTATATGTAATGTAAATCATTGGATTATATATATATATATATGTATATTAAATTTAATAAAATACATGTTTAATTATATATGTAAATTCTTTCAAAGAAATCAAATCTTATGTGAACTGTGGGGCTATATAAATTACTGCACATAGAACAGGGTTCCAATTTTGAAAGCATAGAATGTTGAAAAAAAAATACATGGCTAACTGATTCAACTTTCTTTTGGCATTCATGAGCACTTGGATTTAAAATAGAATAAAATGATTTGGTAACAAAATACTTGTCCAATTGATGCGGAGAAGAAAAGCGCACCTGCAAAAGAGACAGATGAGATAAATCGAAAAACTTTTATTACTTCAACAAAATCATAACAAAGTCAAAAGAGTCCCAAAGACTTCTTTTAGACTTAAATTTTTATAATCAAGTTGATGTGTACCGGTTACAAAAATGATAATGCTCATATAAATAAATTATAGGATACTTTATTTTTTGTGATTTGTCAAGCCACTAAATCATTCAAGTTTTTTATTTATCACAAGATAAGGCACAAAAATTATTCCCTTTGGTATAAAGAGAGGCAGAGAGTAATAATCAGTTTGATAACCCCAGTCTAAAAAAGAATATATCAATATCAGGAATCCAGTTTTAGTAATTCTGTAAAAATTTTTTTTATCCCAATGACATGTAGAAATAAATACATAAACTGAGGGGTGCGCTGTTACACTTAATTATTTTTACAGTTCAAAAGACAATCTTATATGTATCGATAGAAGCCCATTGAAGCATATACATAATCTATTCATCATTAAATTTTTTCTTACACTTAATAAAAATAAATTCATTCAATTTCAAATAAAATAATTTTGTATCAAAACATATAAATCATTAGATAAAATTTACTATTTAAAATAAAAATAAAAATATGGGTGGCCTGTGTTTTGAACGGTAAGAAAAATTTGAGTCAACACATTTTCTAACAAAGGATTGTAAACAAAAATTTTCTAGGTGTTTCAAATACCAAGCTTTTCAATTGGACGATACGTTCAGTCCAATTTGTCCGGGAAAGAATGTTAGCACCGTAATCGGGCCAATTTATAATGGAAGTCTGGGTCAAAGCTGGGTTTGGGCCTCCTGGCCGTAGCCCAATATTACTGTTCACGGGCTGGGCTTGGGCCCATTTACATGGAAATCTGTGCTCAAATTGGTTCCGAAAAATCCTAAGGGTGACTCTATTTGCGCCTCTCTAATATATGGGCGCAGATATTTGCACCCCGAGTTATTAGAAACCCACCTCTTTTTTTAACAATTTTTTATTTATATGTATTGTAGCAGTAAACGGAAACCCACACCGAGTTCGGCATTCTCTTTAACGACGGTGGTGAATGATGGTCGTCAAAAGTTTCGACGAGTGTACCAACCCTGGTCTGCATTCCCTTTGGTGACGGTGTTGAAACGTGGTCGTCCGAAAGCCCGGCGAGCCAAAGTAAGAGAAAATAAATTCACATTTTTACAAGGTTCAAACCAAATAGATAAATTTCACATTTAAACACATATAACAGAAAATCATAGCAGCATTTAAAACACATAAAAATATGACATTCGCATTCCATAATCAACCATTCACGTAACTACATAACAAAATACATGTTCAAATTCCACAATCATTTATGTGATTATATTGATTTTTTCATATATAAAAATAAATAACATATCAAATAAAAACAATTACTCCTTTTTTTCAAAAAATAAAAATAAACATAGAAATCGTTTGAATATGTATTTTGTAGTGTAGTAATATGAATGATTCGTTATGCAATGCTAACATCGTATTTTGATATGTTATAAATGCTAACATCAAATTTTTAATGTGTTTTAATGCCGCTATGACTGTCTGTTATATGTGTTTAAATGTGAAATTTATCTATTTGGTTTAAAACTTGTAAAAATGTGAATTTATTCTCTCTTACTTTGGCTCGTCAGGCCTTCGGGCGACCACGCTTCAACACCGTCGTTAAAGGGAATGCCGACTGGGGTTGATACATTCACCGAAACTTCTGGCGATCATCATTCACCACCGTCGCTAGAGGGAATGCCGACCTCGGAATGGGTTTCCGCTTACTGCTACAGTACATATTTTTTTTTAAAAAAAGGGGTGGGTTTCTTGTAAATGAGGGTGTGGATATCGGCACCCCTAATATATTAGTAGACCCCTTTTATTTGTATGGGCGCGGCTATCCCCACCAAATGTTTCACTTAACCCACCATAAAAAAGGTGTTTGGTTGTTCCCACCAATCCAAATCGACCGAACTTAGGTGTCATTTCAGGTTTTGGACGACCGAACTCGATCGTCATTTCAGATTTTTAGCGAACGAAATTGGTCGTCATTTTAAGTTTTGAGCGATCAAAATTAGTCGAACATGGTCCAAAATTATATTTACCTGTTCTTTGTAAACAAATAAATTTTTGGATTTGTCCATCATATTCTACATTTATTTATTTATCCAAACAGCAGCTAAGGGACTAAAAATATATAAGTAGGTATACTTTTAATTAATTCAAATTTTTATAAAAAATATCATATTAAACAAATATATATCATTTTAAAGTTTCGTTTGAATTCGTAGTTAAGATGATTGTTTAAAAACAAAAAAAACCTACTAGTTGATCCACATTTTATATTTAACTTTTAAAATTTTGTCCGTTACTTATGTAAAAAAATTGTTCTTATGCTATACATTTAAGAATAATAATTGATTATCTGTACATTACAACTCAGACTTGGAGTGGCATGAAAGATTCATTGAGGATACACGTCATGAAATTAAGTTTTCAAGAAAAAAAAAATTAAAATCTTTACTACAAATTCTGTTCAATCAAATTCGTACGCTCAAAACCTAAAATGACGACCAGGTTAGGTTTCCCAAAATATGAAATGACGACCAAGTTTGGTTACCGAAAACTTAAAATGACGACCAAGTTTAATCAACCTCCCAAAATATGAAATAGCGACCAAGTTCGATCATCAAAAATTTTTGATCGACCTGACCAAATCGGTGGGAATTGAAAAAACACTGTTTTTTTTATTGGTGCTTAAGAAAAATGGTGGGGATAGCCGCGTTTTATTTGTATGCCCCATATTTTGAATATTTTATTTAAAAGCTCCACTTATTTAAACATTTGATTAAATTCATTAGTATGCCCCAAATATCTTATTCTCTCTCACCAAATAAAGATATAACTGGATTAACTTTAAAGTAACAACGAAATCCTAAAATAATATTTATTATTTTGTTGAGAATCTAAATATAAATATATCAAATATACCCCCAAAAAAATGAACAATATAAATATTAAATCAGTGAATATTCAATTCTAACATATACCTACAAATACCTTTTTCAAATACATATAAAATAATATTTATTATAAAGATAAGAAGAGTATAAACTAATGAATGTAGAGCTGCAACTTGGATCCGATTGAATCTGAACCTAACAGGTTAAACTCGATTTTTACATGGATTGAGTTATAAAATTCGGTTTCGGATTGACCAATTTAGGTTGAGTCAGATATCGGGCTGGGTTCGAATTGACATCATAGACAACCCGATCTAATCTAAACCCGTAGTCCCGTATTAAACATCCATATGATATTCTAAAAAGACCATGGGCCGTTGATAATTCTTTACTCTCAATCTCTACCTTTGAAACAATATAATTTTTTTTTTTGATAGAAATGATAGACAATCACCTTTGTATTAGAAATAAAAAACTGACAAAAAGTAAATACAAATAAAAAACTGACAAAAACAAAGATAAAAAAAAAATAATATAGTTTTTTTAAGAGCATCTCCAATGTACATGTTAAGTCATTAGTTAGTGTCAGATTTTTAGAAAATATGTAAAAATAGTGCTCCAATGGAAGTGTTAAGGACATGCTAAATGTGGGCCCCACCTGTCATATGTTAAGGGAAATGTTAAATTTGGCTAGTGCTTTAGCCATTCAAATGTGGGCCCTACCATTTAAAATATTCAAAAAAATATTATTTTGTGTGGGTGGAGAGGTTTGAGTGGGTGGAGAGGTGGGCCCACTATTATTTTGACTAGTTATTTAGCTTGTCCATTGGAGTAACAACAACCAACTAAATAAAGATGTAGTAAATGAGTGTCTAGTTGAGTGATAAAGTGTTGACATGACACTCTAACATCTTAGTTAACTAACATGTCCATTGGAGATGCTCTAAGTGAACTTATATTATTTTAGTGGATGATTAAAATTTATGAAATAAGTAGGTTTTTTTTTTTTGTTTTTTTTTTACCCGGGTCAGATTCGGGGTAAAATTGTCGGGTTAAAATTTGCATTGGATTGAATTAAGGTTGTTTGAGTTAACTCGAACCCAACCCGTCCAAAGTTATAGCCGTGAATAAATGTAAGAACATGTGTAGCATTATTATTTGATTTTTTTTCCTCTTCTTTTCGTTGATCAGATATTAATCGTTTTTGAATCGGATCGAAAGGGTTTTTAGGGTTAACTGTAGAAAGAAAAAACCGAGTGAGGGGCCAATTTGTTCCGTTGTCCAAACCCTAAATAAAACCCTAGCCACCTCTCCCTCCTATTTTTTTTAGGGTTCTTGTGAGGCGCGAATCGATCTTCTCTTTCTCGCGCGATCTTCGTTTATAACCGGATTAAATTTTTATTTTTATTTTCGTACATGTATTGATCTTTATCGAGCTGCATCAACCCTTTTTGTTCTTTTGGTTTCAACAAGAGAATTTTCACCATAAGAGATGGTGATTTTGGATATATTGAATTCTGATTAGGTTTCGTTTTCGTTCTGACAACAGTGTCATCACGAGATGATTTCGTCGCTCTGTCGGGTCCCGAAAGGGGCGTCGAAGCCCATCCCGGTCGTCGCCGAGCCGCCTTCGAAGGAAGAACTCAAAGAGATGGTTAAAAGTGGATTCTTGAATATAAGGTTCAACACAATCATATATATTTTTTTATAGGTTTTCAATAGTTGAAAGGTTTGCATTTGTAATTCTGAAATAATGATAGTGACGGTGAGGGAGATGAGGAGATGGAAGACGGGCCGTCGAATGGTATGGATGAAATCAATCATGCATTTGCTGCCGCAGATGCATTGGGCAAGACTTTGGCGAGCGCGAACTTAGGGAACAGTATTCAATCAGTAACTGATGATCTGAAAGAGCTCGATATGGATCATTACGATGATGAAGATGATGGTAACGAAGATCTTAATCGTGTTAAAGTTGCCTAATTGCATTTCATTAAGCACTTACATTTGGATTGGATTGTTATCAGGAGTTGAGATATTTAGTGGTAAGCGTGGTTGAACCTATTATCCGAGTAATGAAATGGACCCACATCTCAAAGATAAGGATGTGAGTTTTTTTTTTGGTAACTGTTATATTGTGACTTTTTTCTGGGGTATCTTTAACTTCTGAGTAGAAGTTGTGGTGCTTCTAATAGGATGATGATGAAGAAGAAGAAGCCGAGGACATGACAATAAAACCGACAGATGCTGTTATAGCTTGTGTCTGTAATGAAGATGATGTCAATTACCTGAAGGCATGTAATACTTATTGCTACTTGGTTTCTTGTTCTTGCCCCTGGTAGAGTGAGAAGTTCATTTCTTTGATAATATTGATTCCTAAAATTTGCCGCAACCTCCATTCTGGGCTATTTATTTATATTTTTTTGACATGTGCGCACATAGAGATTGTGGTTTGCAGTCATGTGGTGGTTCAATCTTGTTTTAAGTGGAAATGTTAAAACTGTTGATGAATCTTTGAGGAATAGGCGAGTTTGTTTGAAGTGCCACTTAAGTTTAATGGCTTTAAATAAGCATGCTGGAAGCATTTGGGGCTTTGGAGTTAGACTGGTTAAGTATTCTCTTTGATTTGTTTAATGACTTTCAACTATCTGTTGATCTTCATGTGGCAGGTTTCAATATATGAGGAGTTTGATGATGGGGAGTCAAATATGTATGTTCATCATGATATCATCCTTCCAGCATTTCCCCTTTGCACAACATGGCTAGATTTTAAGCCTAAAACTGGAGATCAAGGTGAAATACCTCAACATGAAGTGTTAATCTGGGTAGCTGGAATCTTAAATGGATTGTAAGGAACATTGAGGTGTACTTTGAGTGTGTAGGAATTTCATTTTTATTTATGTAGGTACTTGCACACAATTTTTTCTCATTTCTGCCTAAAATTCTCAAAACATGGTAGATATGAAAATCATACCCATTACTTGTTAACATCCTCTTCCTTGACTGGTCATGTCAATAGCACTGCAATATAATTTTTGCACTGCAGTATAATATTTCCATATGAAAAATATTATCAATTTATCAAAATTCATTGGACCGTTCAACATCTTAATATCATCCTTTAGAAGGTTATTGATAGTAATTTTTGAGTAGATTGAGCTCACGATTACTTGATATCGAGATTTTTTAGCAACCCTTAATCCATCATACATGTGTTCCTTATATTGTGGATTACTTATAATCAGAAAACATCTATGATTAGCTTGTCTATTGTCCTAAATGGGGCTGATTTTATTTGTTCAGATAATTTTAAACCTAGTATCTACGTGTCATTTATTTCTCTTTCTTTACCGGTTCTCTAATAAATTTTAAATTACTGCAGGAAATTTTATAGCTATAGGATCAATGGACCCTGCTATTGAAATCTGGGATCTTGACATTGTATGTGATTCATCTATCTTTCCACCTCTTGGACACACTGTTTCTGTATTCATGCATCACATTTCTTGTTATTTTGGTTTCTTCTATCCAGATGGATGAGGTTCAACCATTTTTAGTATTGGGGGGTGTTTCTGAGAAAAAGAGAAAAGGAAAGAAGGTTAGTGATATGCTAATTCAGAGAATAAATTTTATTTTATCTTCTAGCTCTTTTGTTATACTGTTGTTTTATATTTTTGGATATTGAAAATTTTCTATCTTGATGGTTTATAGCATTTCTGTCATATGATCATCATCTTGTAATTAGATACTGGAACTCTTCTTGAAATATATATATTTAAAATGATAATAATTATCCACCAGTGTCTACATTTTTTTTTCAAGTTATGATATGGTTTACCCACAGGTTTATATTTATTCTAGCCATAATTCACAGGTTAAAAATTATGTGGATTATGTTTGCATGTTTTTCTTTTATTCTTTGTTATTTACCAAAAATTTTCAACTTTTTTATTATAATAATAAAATAACAGAAGGCTAGGGAGACCCGTTTTGGTGGAGGTTATATAGGCCTATCTAAATCATTTTAAGTTAATGTATTACTTAGTATATCATCTCCATGTGTGCTGTTATTTGAATTTACATCAGATTTCATGATAGTTCATTACATTGTCCTTGGCTTCTGCAGAAATCAGTGAAGTATAAAGAGAACAGTCACAGAGATGCTGTACTTGGTCTTGCATGGAACAAGATCCTTAGGTAAGCACCATGTTAACTTCACCCCACTGACAAGGTTTTCTGGTGAGTCTCGATAGTAAATGCTTGTTTGCTGTCACTTATTCTCTTAACAGGAATCTCCTAGCTAGCGCAAGTGCTGACGATTCTGTGAAAATTTGGGATCTGGCTAAAGAGGCATGTGCTTTGACACTGCTGGATCTCTCCATACAGATAAGGCAATCTCTCCACAAGTTGCATCTTATGATATGATTTATTTAATGTCGCTGCTATTATTTCAGATAGGCACTAATGATATGATCCCGCTGGTTTTGCTTTCCACCTATAGAAATTTTCCTGGGCACTGATAGAACCATTACTTTTATCCCCATTTCTCGCCCAAATTGTGCATTCATTTGGAAGGTATACGGATCCATGTACCTTCCAAATGAAGTCATATACCTTTTGCTATGTTTTGGGGTCTAAGGCATGGCAAATAATGGGCCTACTTAGAACTTTATATAATTTTCTTCACCCACATGAGCAGGAAGATAAATGCTGCTCGTTTTTTCTTTCTAAAATTTTCTCAAGAAAACATGCAATATTTTATTATGTTCTTTGCATGGATCTTGGCTGTGGATGTATCAGTATCTACATATGTTTTTGTTTTAAAATCTGGTATCTAGTTCGTCTTCCATACGAGCTTAAATAAAGGTTACCTCTCCATTTGGATTTTGGTTAATTTGTTTTAATCATAATATTCATTGTGATCCAGAACAGATAATTGACAAGTAATTCCTGAACTTTTTCTTTTTTTCTCTTGTTGCCAGTTACCTGGAACCAAGATATTCCAGAGGTACTTCTTAGTGGATCTTTTGATCGCTCTGTGGTTATGGTAAGAGGATTGCCTTCTTTTTCCCTTCTTTCCTTTCACTGTGCATTCTTTTTTTTTTTCTGGCATCTGTTCATCTGTTGGAACTTGGGACAAATTAGATTGCAATTTTGTTTTCATTCAAATTTGTCTTGTCCATCTCTGACAGAGTTAATTTATGTTGGTATTGAATGGTGTTTGCTCTAGTTAAACACAGCAAGGGCTTTTTAGACCACAGCTTGTACCTTTTCTTTGACCACTTAAGAGAAAAAATGCTAAACATTTGACCATTTTTTTTTAAGAATTTAAGTAGAATATGTTAGTAAATATGTCACAAAATTTGATAATAACGGGCAGGATAACTAAGAATATAGTAGTGAATTCTCCATGTTAATGCAAATTACTAATTATAGGATATTGACTGAGAACATAGACCATCTCTCATCATAGAAAAAATGTGACTCTCCAGTTATTAAAAGTTTTTATGCTCTCTTTGGAAGATTATTTTAATCCTGTTGATCACTTAATGATGCTTAAAATAAATAAAATTGTCTGTTGGTGCTCTGAAATTTTGATTTTCTTGCCAAAAGCTGCCGATTCCTGCCCATGAAGTTTATCATGCTCCAAACGGATCTTGAACTGGGATATATATTGTTTGATCTTAGCATTGTGTCTCTCTTGGAAAACAGTATTTAAAAGGCAACACAATGAACTTGGCAATTGGCAATTGTTGAAGTTCAAGTTAGTCACCAAAAAGTGTTGGGTCCACAACATGTTTATGTACTGCATTACCTGCATGCAAATTTGTGTTGCCACAGAATTACTTTATCTTATTCTTTTTTATTATTAGAAGAAAATTTGGGATGTGATTGATTTCTTTTGTAAATGATCTGCAGATGGACATGAGATCTTCTTCACGTACAGGATGGTCTGTCTCAGCTGATGTTGAGAGCCTGGCATGGGACCCACACAATAACAACTTCTATGTGGTAAATTTACTGATTGTCTGAGTTATAAATTTGTTTCTCATATGAATTTATGTGGAGACATTTTTCTATCGACGCTATTGGGCATGTTTGATTTCATTGAGCTCCCTGTTTAAAGCCAGTATAATTCTACAACAGTTGTGCTTTTTTGTTCAGACAGATCAAGTTTTGGAAAAAGTTTTTGTCACCTCTTTCCTCAGCTTAGTATTTATTTTTGATGGAATAATTATTCATTGTCTGATTGACCCTTGCGTATGCTCAGGTCAGTCTTGAAGATGGTACAGTTCAAGGTTTTGATATTCGAGCAGCTTCATCAAATGCTGATTCTGGTGCTAAACCTAGTTTCACGCTCCATGCTCATGACAAGGCAGTTTGTGCAGTCTCATATAATCCATCCACTGCCAATGTAACCATAAGATCTCCAAAATTTAGTAGTACAATTGAAATGATTTACAGTAAAGCATTACTAATTGTTTATTATTATTATTATTTTTTTACACAGCTGCTCGCAACTGGTTCAACTGATAAAATGGTATGCACATAGCTTTTCAGAATGTCTCATTGTATGAATGTGTGAATAATTGTTCTAACAAGTTATTCCTTGTCAACGTCTCAGGTGAAACTTTGGGATTTGTCGAACAATCAACCATCTTCTGTAGCATCCCTAAAAGCTGTAAGTACTCTCTGTTGATTGTTGTGTGCTACTGAAATCTCGACTCACCTCAATGACCCCATCTACTGTTTCGATGAGATGGGATACTGATCAATGTTTGGTTAATATCATCATAATTTCGATCTCTTTCCCAACTATTAACACTTCATGTTGTTTGTTATCATTGGCCCAAATATTAATCTGTTGAGCCAAGGATCCTATGATTTAGATTGCATAGCAATAAAATAGACTCCTTTATACATTTTTACTTTCATCCATGAAATTCCTTGTCTTTGCCTAACCTTTTGCAATAATTGAAACATTCAAGAAAACTCGAAAAGTAGTTCTATGACATACAAGACAGATAGAAACACGTCTTTTTTTTTTACAAAATCTTAGTACTCGTTACACAATCCCCATATAACAAAACAAGCATCTTTGTTAGACACGTATTTCACTACCTAATTTATTCAGACCAAAGTGATTCATATATATCAATCTTTTATGTATAAACCGGGTTATTTGTTGATGATGCCCCTCATGTATTGACTAAATAGTTACGGTTGAATTTGGGCGCTGTGTTCTCTCTCTCATTTTCTGAGGACAGCCCATCCTTACTGGCTATTGGAGGTTCCAAAGGGAAACTGCAAGTAAGCAATACCAGTGATAGTCAATTTTACATTCATTATTGCTTCTTTGATGTTCTCTCGGCATTGATCACACACTGCAATTTGCCAGGTATGGGATATATTATGTGATCCAGGTGTGGAACGGAAGTATAAAGGTTTGAGGAATCAAAATATGAATCTGCCACTGCCACCCCCAGTTGCTACAGATTGATTTAAGTGTCAATGGTTTTCGACCAATGCATGCCGTCGCAGGAGGGCGTGGGGAACAGAGAGATGTAGATATTATTTCAATAGCAAGAAAAGAGTGTACTAGGCTTTGTGGCCTATGTTTTTTAATCTTATGGAGGGAGATATTACATGCCTTGTGTGTTATTTGAGCGATTTTGTGAGGGTTGTGTGCTTTTAAAGCTCACTAGCTGTTGTGTATGTGCAAATGCACATAGACAAAATATAATATATGTAATGTCAAAAAATTTATTTATAATAACATTTTCATAATATTTACACTAAATACAAAAAATCTAATGTTTATAGTTTACTCAATCAAATGATGAAAATATAATGTCAAACACAAAAAAAAGTAATCATAGATTTATAGTAAACAATATTTCATACTCATTTTTTCAAAAAAGAATATAGAAATAGAAATTATTAAAAAGTTAACAAAAAATACAACTACCAAGAAAGCAAACCACTCTTGTTAAGTACATTGGTCCCATAAAAATTGATCTAAGCTAATGTTTATACATAATTAATCAATTCAAAATAATAAAATAATCTTAAACTTTTAGTGAGAGATATTTAAACTAAATTAAAATGGTTTGTCTCTTGTAAAAAATGAATCGAGGAATACCATTCGAGAAAAAGGTAAAAGTGATTAAAAAAAATTAAATAAATTATAGGAAGGAAACAAATATAAAAAAACTTCAAAAAATATATTTTTCACATCATCATTTAATTGAAAAATAATATTAATATAAAAGTATTTATTTGAAAGTGATTTTAATTGTTTTCAAATATATATTAAATTTATTTTTTACACACACAAGAAAAAGATAATAACAAAAGGTTGAGAACACACCAGAAAAATAAAAGTAAATATGATAATAATCTAAATAATGCAAGTTAAAAAAAAACATAAGTAATTTTTTGTTAGAGTAATATGAGACGATAGATTAGATATCATTTGAGAAAAAAAAACAAAAAAAAATTATATATTGATAAAACACAGTGCAACATACATGACTGATATTATCCTCTATATTTTTTAATCTATATATATAACAAATTGATCATGCGATAAATATAACAATGACAGACCCAAAATTTTATATATTAATACTGCATAATTATAATTGGTTTTTATAGATTTCACATTCTTATTAATATTTTAAGATTATTTACTTTGTGGTGTTAGTTTTGTTGTTTAATTTTTTCAATTTATGTTTTCACACTTTTGGAAAACTTGGTTTGATTCAATTTATTTATATATTTCTTATGAATATCCATATTGCGCTTTCCATAAATATTCATAAGACTTATTATTGTGTTATTTTCATATGGGCAAAGGTTTAGGATTTAGGTTTTAAGATTAAAAAATTAGGATTTTATTTGATTGACATCACTCATAGCTATATTGTACAAAAAAATTTATAAGATTTTGGTGTAACTTATCACTTGAAAACCATTTTGTTATGAAGTACAAAACCTAAATGAAAACGATACCTTTTTCTTTTTCTTTTATAAGGTCATAACTTTGAAAAAATTCAGATTAATATATTTTTGGTTAAAAAAATTCATGTACTATATTTATTTTTAAACAAATTTATTTTCAAACACTAATACACAAAAAAGAAATAAAAAATGGCTGAAAATACACCACAAAAATAGAAGTAAATATGCTAATGACAATTTGATTGACACAAATACAAACTTTTTATAAAAAATCATTTTTGTCAAAGATAATTTAGGATAGATTAAATATTATTTTATCTCACAAAAAATTTGATGGAACACACCACCACACACACATATACACAGCTGATAATATTATCTCTATTTTTTTAATCAATATATAACAACACATATATGTAGAGAATGAACCATTTGATAAATATATTAAAATAACACAATGCGAAATTTTTATATATTTAAGAAAATATCTAATAAAAATTTAAGATTCCGAATGATCCCTTTTTATATATATGATCCAAATATTGTAATTGATTACTTTTCACATTTGCATATTTTTTTTAGCATTACTTATTTTGTAGTGCTATTTTTTCATTTAATTTTTTCAATTTGTGTATTCACACTTCTGGAACACATTATTTGATTTAATTTACTTATTTATTTTCTTAACAAAACACATAATGTCAGCTTGATAAATATTTATATACATGTTGTCATTTTGATGAATATATATACATGACACAGTAGGATGCCGTGAACTTGTCATCTCTTTCTTTTTTATTCAGATTTTTTTATTTTTTATTTTTTTTATAAGTGAAATGATAAGTGAAATGACTAAATTCCCCTTACCAACGAAATGACCCAATTGCCATGTTAGATGAATTTTGTCTGCATCATGGTGTTTTATAGTAAAGATAAATAGCACATAAAAATTTATAATACTTATTATTATATTATTCTCCGTTAGGCATAGATTTAGGATTTAGGGATTCAGCGAATTGACATAAATCATAGTTATGTTAAAAATTAAAATATTTTATCGTAATATATCATTTAAACTAAATTTATTACTGAATTACATACAAAGGAAAAAAATGAAAAGTAAAATGTGATTGAAATAAAAGCTTACTAAAATAGAATCAAAACAATGAACCGTAGAAATAGGAAAAGATAGAAAATGAGTGAAGTCATTCTCATAATTTTTGGATTTGTTGTTCGTTGGGTTACACCACCGTCTCGCCTTAGAAGTTGTGATAGAATGATAGGTTGTGATGAGTGCTTATTAAAAATCCTACATGAAAAAAATTTAAAATATACAAAAAAATCATATATCATATAAATAATATAATCATATAGATCACATGATGACTAATGAATTGTTAAAGGACGGATAAATCATATATATCACAGTTGAAGCTGACAAAAATGAAAAAGAGATAGATTGTGAAAAAATTGATTGTTAGGACAATGATGAAAAGATAAAATGATTAGTATTATATAATTAACAAAGGAAAAATAATCAATTGAATGCATTGCAATTATATACTTCCAAATTATTTTGTGATGGCCAAGCAAAAAATAATAATTTTTGTGATGAATGGGAGAAGAGGAAAAACAAAAATTTGATAAGAAACTAATAGAACCACTTTTATAGAGCATCCAGAGTAATGCTTATTTTTTTTAATAAACTCTTAAATGGGATCAACCACATATTTTACTCCAAATCACAGAGTGGATCTCAACTGAAAAAGATCAAATACTTAATCTATAACCCATCATCCAAACATTTACTCAAGGAGGTAAGCGACGCGCTATATTTGGTATAATAGGCAAGGTAAACAAATATGAAAATGTTAAAAAAAAAATACATACACAAACATAAAACGTATTTAGTTTATTTACAACATAAAACAGATTAGATGATCCAAAATAAACATTATATCTACAAAATATTAACTCACATTTCTAGAGAAAATATTTTTTTGAGAGAGTGAAAAAAAAAAAGAGATGATAGATTCATTTATCCAAAGGAATGAGGATGGCAATAAATGGATTTTCAATGTTGTGTAAATAAATGTGGGGGTTTGTGGAAGAGCATGAGCCATTGTTTGATGAAGAGAATGAGGGGATTGAATGGAGAGAGGATGAATAATGAGGAGATTGAATGTAGGGTGGATGAATGAGGGTGGCGGTTTCATAGGTGGAAGTTGAAGGGCGTATGAATATTCATTAATTTGGAAATCTATAATGAATGAAAATCTACAATGAAGATAAATGATGTAATTTTATTAATATTTTATCATAAATATGAATGGAAGTTGAAGGGCATATGGAAATCTACAATGGAAATCTGTAATTTCATCGTAAATGATGTAAATTATTAATATTACATTGAATTATATTTGATAATGATACTATTGCATTGAATTACATTAATATTTTATCATTTTTTTTAACATACCATGTCTTGGTATATGAAATGGAAAAAAAAAATTTGGCAAATTATATTTTTAATGTATAATGTATCATGTCTTATCTTAAAAATGTTGTAAATGGATTTTCATGGGATTGAGTAGCAATGTAGGAGTATCCTAATAATATTATGATAACCAATTTTAATTATAATTATGAGTGTATATGAAATGGGAAAATTTTTTTTTTTGCGAATTATATTTTTAATGTATAATGTATCTTTATAATGTTGTAAATGGATTTTCATGGGATTGAGTAGAAATGTAGGAGTATCCTAATAATATTATGATAACCAGTTTTAATTATAATTATAAGTGTATATGAAATGGGATTTTTATTTTTTTTGCGAATTATATTTTTAATGTATAATGTATCATGTCTTATCTTAAAAATGTTATTGCATTGAATTACATTAATATTTGATCTTTTTTTTTAACCTATCATATCTTGATATATGAAATGGGAATTTTATTTTTTTTGCGAAATATATTTTTAATGTATAATGTATCATGTCTTATCTTAAAAATGTCGTAAATGGATTTTTCATGAGATTGAGTAGAAATGTAGGAGTAAATGTATAATGTATCATGTCTTATCTTAAAAATATTGTAAATGGATTTTCATGGGATTGAGTAGAAATGTAGAATTATCCTAATAATATTATGATAACCAATTTTAATTATAATTATAAGTTAATAAATATGTTGCATAATGAAATGTATGTATTATGAAATACTATAAATGAGATTAAAATAATGTAAATGGATTTTCATGTAATTGAATAGAAATATAGGGGTAAAATGAAAAAACGGTTGTGATTAAAGTGGTGTGAATGGATTGTAATGGGATTGAATGGATTGCTAGGGGTAAAATGGTCAAATGACAGATTTTTGGGTTAAGAGAATTTTATATAGTAATATAGATTATTTATTTATTTATTTATTTATTTATTATTATTATTATTGTTTTTTGGGGTTCCAGATTGCATTCTTTGTAGTTTTCATAATTTATCTATTTTAAGATGAGCATCTTTCAGGGTTTTGGTTTTTTAATCTTAAATTCAATTGTTTAATTGGCTGAATCGATTATACATCCAGAGTTCAATCTCAATATATTTAGCTGTAATGGGTGTACTTAATTTACTTGTTTTTTGGAATAATGAAATTTTATGAATAATTAATCAAATTCAAAAATTAATTTTGCAGAGAATCAATCAGATACTAAGCATTGGTTTATCTTACGTGTTCCAGGGACATGTAACTGTTGTTTCTATCTCAACAATTTTCAACGTCACAACAGAATTTGAAACTTCAATTGCATTTTTTTTGTTAGGAAAATGATATGTTCAACCCTGTTACAGCCTCAATTATAGTCTACTCCGAATTAATTTTTTTAAAAAAAACCATACACTCTTCAAATGAAGTGCATACTATTATATGAAAAAAATATATACTTGAATACATTAATTTATTTATTTTCAAGTTAAAAAAATGACAAAAACTTTGTACGATATACTATGATAGAACTTCATACACTATGATAGTACAATATATATTACATTATCATAGTGTATGTGGCTACAAAACGGACTATGTATCAACGCACTTTTTTTATCATTTAAAATAATCGAGTTACATTAGGAAATTGAATCAACTGCAGAAGAGAGAAACAGAAGATGGTTTTCCAAATACATGTTTCAGTTGAGCCAAGGACACTCAAATTTAATAATACAACGCAACCTGGGAACATAACAAACCTTATCTGTGATTGATGTAAAATGTGGCAGAAGAATTCAGCGCAGATACAACAATTCTTCATATTCATTCATTCTGCTGGATTGGGTGAGTTGGGTGTCACATTGTTCATCACGATGCGTCGGATGCTGACGCACCATCCTCATGTCTAAGACTGTTCTCTCTTCTATAAATAGCCTTGGCACCCTAATATATGATAGAGAAATAAAATATATGTAAAAGCATGCGTCGCCAAATTTCCTTTTCATGCCATGATCTTCAAAGAAAATGAATGCATATTATGTAAAGGCATGCACACCTAACTGTCATAACACACCCTTGGAGGAACAGATACTCAGTTTGAACAAACTTAAACTTACTTGAAAAATGGTCCCCAACTTCTTCAATGCTTTGGCTCGTAACTTGAGCACATCCTTCGTGACGCTGCTGTCTTTAAGCACCTGATATATGATATGAGGCATTTACAAATCACAATTGTCTGTATCTGAGGAGACAAACAAGGTAAAGAATGACCGAGGCTCACCGCATTGCAGACATGTGAAAGGGTTGACTCGATATCTACAACATTGATCTTCCACAAAGAATTTATCATAGCATCCTTCTTTTCTTCAATGAGCTTTAATGCGTTCTCTTGTTTATTTTCACCTTCCTCTATCCTCTTCATCCCTTCTTGTATCTGAATCAAAGATACAGCACCTAACATTTCAAAGACAAGGGAACTCCTTTAAAAAAATTAATTGAATTTCTATATGAAAGTACAAATGAATTTACCCTCAAACGGGCTTATCACAGAGGACTCAGATATGCAGAATGAGCTATTACCTGCAGCCGCTGTAACTTGTGATTTGATGAGATGGCCTTTATCTCGCACCCACTCTGCTATGAAAGGTACCCCCATAAACAATTTGCTCTTCCCAAGTTCTTTTGCAGCTCTTCTTGTGTAAATATACCCAATCGTGTGAAGCATAGCCTCGCCAAAAGCTGATGAAGTACATTAAAATTCACATGTAAAGCATGTGAGGAAACATATAAATTAAATAGCCATTGTTGTCTATTCAGTATGTATGTCACACCTATTGTCAGTAATCAATCAGTTGACATTTAATTAAGCAACAGCATATCCTGTTTCCCAGAACCTGGGAATGCTTAAGCAATATGATGAGGATAAAGAGAAAAGAGAAAAATCAGATTTAGTTAGAAATAACTGAAAAGGTTGAATTTTGACAACTGAATCCCTCATTATTATTTTCTCTGTGAGGAATAATTTTGAGGGTGGATGCCTCATTATTACATTTCTGAGTTTGTGATGAACCATCAATTTTGTCGAACTACCATCATTAAGATTAATCAAGCATATCACATATGAATATTTTTCGCTCCGGGGATGATAAATTTAGGTAATGGACAAGAGTACATTTAATAGCCTAATATAGAATAGCTTTATGCACATTAAACTGATTTACAGATATCTGACCTGCTTGTGAAAGGCGCTTGGCTTCTGAATTAGCCCAACTTACAAACTCATCATTCTGACCTTCAACATATGGTTGAAGTCGACTTTTGAGATTTTGTGCAAGTTTTTCTTCCCTTGTTTTTTGCAAATCCTGCATTTTTAACAAGATGCAACATATCACATTTAGTGGGGCAAGAAAACGAAGTTCATAGAAACTATCAGATTATACTTGGTTATGCAGAACCATTAAAATTGTGCAAGATATTAAATCCTCAATAAGTATTTTTCACAAAACACAACAGTATAATTGATGTCAGTTAGCTCAATCAACCAAAATCCTCTAAAACATCAATAAGAGCAAAATGATATTTCTCCAAGGAAAATTAATTATGTCAGTGGCATACATCTCTTCCTTGAAAATTATCTTGCAAACTAAGAGCAACGGCCACAAGATTGGGGTGAACAGAGTTACACATGCAACTGGATAAAGACTGTCAGCAATATGCATTAAAATTTACTGATGAAATGGAATCTCAGTGATGTGGATCAGACCCATTGTTTTGGAAGCAGCATGTGTTTTGCTTCATTTCCTTTTTCATCTTGATGGGCCCCAATTATCTAGCAAACCAAGTTGAAAGGAAATCTCCAAGAAATCCGCCTTACTGGGACTAGATTTGGAAGAAACAATTCCCGAAGGCAATGAACAAGACATAGTGAGATGAACTTTTCCCGAGAGGGGATCTGCCAAAATATTTTTTATTTTTCATAGTCTGTGTCAAGAGAAGTGCAATTGTATATGTCTCTAAGGAGTAAGGAGATATCTTTTTTTTTATACCATGTAATTATGCATAGAAAATCGGTCCTCCTGAATAGGTTTCATCACTTCTTTCTTACGTAAAAGGCTGGTTCTTAAGAAACATAGAACAGGATGGTCATGCTACACAATCAAATTTAAGTTTTTAGTGATGTCATACACTGCTACCTACCCTTACTACCATAACATTTTGGGGCAGACCGGCAGTCTAGCACATGCATCCAAGGATTCAAAACACAAAAAACAGTAATAATCTAATGATCGATGGAGTAGAATAACTTCATGAAACTAAATAATACAACACACCTTCAATTTTTCATGAACCTTCTGTGCCCGGATTTCTGGGACCTGTTCCTCCTCTTCCATTTCTACAGATGACATAGAAGCCAACGCGAGTTGCCCAACATAGTCTTCAAAATATTCACTTCCAAAAAGCATCCCGAATACCGCAGCAGGGTCCATCATGGAATCCCTGAATTGACAAATGATAATCAGAATTGATGATATCATATATCAGGTACTTGTTGCATAACAAAGGTTAATGTGAAACAAGATAATTGAATCTATATACTACTTGTATTTAATTCGAAATAAAAATACCAACCAGAATTGGAAAGAAAGATTCAGTCACATGAAAATCCTTTAAACATCATATAATTTGAATTTTGGTTACTGATATTCATGAAAACTTACTGAGGAACCCCTTCCTTTCCATGTTTGTCATATGCCTCACGCTTTCCTTGGTCACTTAGAACTTGATATGCCTCCCCAAGAACCTTTATATAAGATGGTCTAATAAGAATTAATCGAGCTCAAACATCAAATTGAAAAGTATGTTGGGTACTGACAATATACGGAAAAAGTCAGATCAAACTTCAGAAATTGTAATTGTTAAAGAAAAGATAAACATGCATCAAATGAGAAGATAATTGATCCTAACTTGAAAGGCATGAACTGCTAACCCAGACTTATCATCCGAGACATATCACGAATCACGATTACAATAACAGAAATTATGCCACCAACCTGAACAACTCATTTCTTCAAAAAAAATTGAACACCTCATTTCCTAAATTGGAAAGGCATTAACCGCTTTATCGATTGGATATACTCAAACGATCATGTGTCAGAGGAAACCACTTCTAATAAGTATAAAACAGCCTACTATCACCATCATGCGACTGCACATGGAATAGGTAGCCTGATTAGATTAGAAACTGTTTCTATGAGCAGTATGGGAACAAAACTTTGATAGAACTACTGGAATGAAGACCAATGTTTTTGCATAATATATTCTTTGCAAAAGACAGCATATTTTATCAATCAATGTTCTTGCATATGATATACTTGTAACAGACTGCAAGCTTGCTCATTTGTGGGCAATAATGTATACCAGGTTTTGTATAAATACAAGAAGCAAAAAAGCTATCACCCAGAGTGATCCCACATATTGTGATGTGCTTAAAGGGAAGAGACATTGGATACGATCACATAAAATGACAACTCTCAGGACGCAAAGCCAATGACTTTGTTCTGTTAGTCCAAGCACTTTACCATTGCTCCCAGTAAGTGACCCTAGAAAATATGAGAAATATACCTCAACAAAGTACCATACCTGAAAATTGTGAGCGGCTTGGGGATCTCTAGGGTTTTTATCTGGGTGGACCAGCCTTGCCTACAAAAGGTATGATCAAGTACATCACTTACCAAAACAGTACTTAACAAGCTCATTACCCTTGAGCATAAATATTAATTCAAAAGGCATAAGACAAATATGTGATGTAACAACAAAATGGAATCCAGAGACATTAAAAGAGAGCAAGCAAATCAAGTGGCAATCTGGAATGACTCAGAGAAACCATAATGATGAAATAAAAGTTGGTGAGTAAGACCATTAACAAAAGCATTTCAATATCCACTGAATCTTCATAAGCAAAAGATCAAGACAGTCGAACAGGTGGAATTTGGGTAATAAATGCCCACATATATGTGAGTTACAACTTTTCTCTGATTCCATTAGGAAAGTCATACATACACTATTTCCTAAATTGCTAGAAGAGTACTTTCAAGGATAGAAATGAAAAAATGTACAAGAGCAGTGAATTAACTAAATGGTTACTCTGCAAAACCAATTAGAAACTTCAATGTATATCACAAGCTCTATCACCGTGTCTTACACCGCGTCATATGAACAATCCCTGACCAACAAAATTCTCCAACATTTGTTCAAGTAATAAAAATTACCTTGATGTAGTAAGCTTTTTTAATTTCTGCAGTAGATGCATCAAACTTCACACCCAAAATGTCATAGTACTCGGTGTCCTTCACCATGGTCTTGAATCAAATCCTAAAAAACACCAGCCACATAAAAATTAATCCAAAGGTAATATCCAGCCACATAAAAATTAATCCAAAGGTAATAAATATCCTTTAAAATTTCAAATTTCAAACATGATAAGTGAAAAAACATGATGGGTTATTTTTTGATGAAACTGTAGACCATCTTATAACTAATCAAGAGTGTTACAATTGGTCCGAGGATGTAAAAACAACAAGACTGATGACTAGGGGTGCGCTACAAGAGCGTTGTAACCCAATCCCCAGTGTCGATAGAAGCAAGAGGAGTAGGGGGGGGGAGGAGAGAAAGAGGAGATACAAGGCCATGGGGACCACATACTGATGGGTTATTTAAAATGGCATCTTAAACCCTTCATGAAACACAATCCATCAACATGATGCAGATCATTCATGATGCATGGGTTTGGCATATACAAATAAATAAATTGAATATCTATATATAAAATAATGAAATTTAAATTTGATAAATTTCTGTAGAAACTACATTACCCTGAACAGAACACATTACACATGCAAACAACTAATTATACATAAGGAGAATCACAAAAAAAAAGAGGAAACAAGAGCACACACATTATCAACACAGAACTGAGAATCTGCAATGTATGTGATAACAATGCACACATATTATTGACAATTCACAACTCAATTAAAAAAAAAATTCCAAAAACCTATATGTCATTAATAAGGCCTCTATTTCTTCTCAATCAACAAAGTGAAATCAAAAGCAACACCAAGAGATTCATAATAAGCATAAACAGAGCAAGAGAACTGCAAAACCGAAGCTTAAAAATGGGGATTTGGAAGTCAGATTCAAAGAGGAAGAAACTATTTTTGAAAGAACAGAATTAGATTCGAGAAGGGAAAACAAAGAATCCTTCGTACGTGTTGTGTCAGAGAAGAATTTATTTGGGGCACTTTCGAGTCCAAGCTGGAAAAGAGAGGGTTTGTCCATCTATGACTCACACCTCGCTAAAATAGGACGTCTATATCTGACTCTTTCATTTTTCTATTTTATTCTTGATATACAAACGGTTGAATTATTATTTTCCTGTTGTGAATAAAATGGATACCCACCACTCCTCCTAGTCATAACCTCCTCCACTCTTTAACTCCATAACCCCTCTCATTCAACTCCATAACCCTCACTATTAATCACCACATTATCTACCCCCTCACCTCTATAGGTTTATAACTTTCCACCTTTGGGATTCTTCCATGGACCCTATAAATTGAGGGGTTTGTAATGTATTCCATAACCAACAAGTGAAGAATAAATCATCTCTCTACTTCTCTTCTCTATATGCTTGTGTGCTTTGTTTATGTACTTTTATGTTCATGTATTATAGTTAGTTTACAACACGTTATCAGCACGAATAAGCTCTTATTCGATTCAAGCACTCAAGATGTTAAAGAGATCTTTAAAGGTTTGTAATTTGGTGAGTTCATGAGATCTCCAAATATTTGTATTGGTGAGTTCATAAAATTATATATTTTTTCTATAAAAAAAAAAATAGATTCCCAAAGATTTATATTTTTGGTGAATGTATGATATTCAAATCATCATGATTTATCTTATTTTATATTTTGTATACAACATGATAGAGAATTTTATGATTTTCTTTTTGATAAAGAAAAATGGGTTTTCTTACTATATGCTACATAATTAAATATACCATGCGTTGCATTCTTTTATAGATTTGTTTTAAGAATGCATTTCTTTATGCATATTCTATATCATAGTATTAAAAAAAATGTTTTGGCCATGTAATCTCATCTTCGTGATTAATATGCGCATGGATCCATGATTTGTAATCAAACCCAATAATTCATGCATTTTATTATATAGCTGTCGTTTCATATATGCATGTGTTTTATTTTGTCTTTAGTACATGCATAAATTCAAAATGGATGCATGAATTGAATATGATCTACTAGGAAGGTTTGTATTCGGTGGGTTGTTAATGATCTCCATAAACAAAAATTCTCTCATGCCTTATATCCATAATGAATTCACTGTTGTTATAAGCATGACATGTCATCCTTGTTGAATTCATGAATGATTCTATTAGCACGAGTAGAACTCATTATATTCACCATCATGCCCCATTTGAAAACACCGTGATTCCTTTGTGTATTTTTAATAATGAAAATTAAAGGTTTTCCCCGGACTTCAACATGGATTTCATTTTTGTATGTGGCATAAATATCTTCTTAATCAGTTTATTTATTCAACATATATAGTGTTTCAATTATTATATTGTGGTTACAATACCGTGACATGCTATGCCATATATTACTTTCAATCATATTAGTATCAATCTGTTCCATATTCATATATATGTGAAAAAAAAAAGTTTTGGCTAAGATGATTAAAATTTGTAGCTTAAATTTTTTTTTTCTGGTAGACTATGGAATTATATTTTGATGTTTCACTTATTGCTTAGATTTGTGCTAACATCAATCCTTATTCATTGTATCAATTAATTTGATATTTATAAATATTTGATTTGTGATTCATTTTAATGTTACAATGTCATGTGTCCCTATAGGACCATACAAAAATTGTATTTACATGGATCCCTGAAGGACCATGTAGAAACTATGAATAATGTGTCCCAATAGGATCATGTAAATTTTATTTTATTTTATCTTTAAAGGACTACAAAAAAAAATTGTGTACATGGATCCTTGAAGGATCATGTAAAATTATGATTATATTAGTCCCTGAATGACCAAGTAAAAGTCATTATATTACTTTATAGGAGCATACAAAAATTGTGTTTACATGGATCCCTGAAGGACCATATAAAAGTTATGAATTATGTGTTCCAGTAGGACCATGCAAATTTTATTTTATTTTGTCCCTGAAGGACTATACAAAAATTATTACATGGATCTTTGGAGGTTCATGTGAAAGATATGATTAGAATGTGTCCCTGAAGGACGGTATAATTTTTATCCCCGAAGGATATATATACACAATTCATGATTGCTCGTGTCCCTGTAGGACCAAACAAAAGTTATATGATATATTTTTTGGGTCCTTAGAGGACCAAAATGAAAAAAAATTTTTACATAGATCCTTGAAGGACTGTATTTAAATTATGATTATATAAATCCCTGAAGGACCATATAAAATTTTATTTTATTTTATCTTTGAAGGACTACATACAATTTTATTATCCCTAAAGGATTATATAAAATTAATGGCTACTTGAGTCATGTAGGAGTATACAAAAGTTATGAAATTTTTATAGGTCCCTGAAGGATCATATAAAAAAAAAATAAAGGTGGCTACATGTATCCCAGTAGGAACATGTAAAAATTGTGATTAGCTTTCACCATCATAATATAGAGGATTTAAATATTAAATTCTCATTGTGAAAAGTCCACCGACCATTGTGTCTCAAAGATACTCCAGTAGTAGCAATGTCGAAAACAAAAATATTATTATCAAATTTTATATCTTCTCATTGCTGAATAATGAGCTTTGATAATAATATAAAAAAAAAATCATGAAGCCCGATCTATTAACTCAGCATCGTTGCCTGAAGCAAATGCATTTTATTTTATTTTATTTTGAGCAATGGACATGGTCAAGGGTTATTTCATGGTTTATATAACCACAACAATAGTAGAGATGACAAGTTATTTGAAACCACCAGAAGTGGAATGCTATTGAAGAAAGCAAGGGAAAAGTTTGCATAATAAACCCCTAAAATGCAGAAAAAAATTATTGTCATCTATGTGGTACTTCATAACATAATTTTGGTCACTTACTTGAAGTACGTCCAAATCTTTAAATTGGTTGTGTACCTGAAGTATGCTTAAACTCTTTATTGGTCATGTACTTCATATATGATTAGATATTTGTCAATTTTATATTTACATCTTTATTTTTCTTTATTATATGAAATGCACTTTCATATTTATCTTATTTTTTTAGTTTAATATTAATTAATGCAAATGATAATATTATTTTTAGTATTACAAACTTGATCGAATGCTCTAGAAGAGCAGATATCATATTATCAATATATACAAAATTTTGTATCAACGATACATTGTATTCATGTAGATCCAGAAGAAGTCTACTGAATATACCTATCTCAAGATATGCCATTTTAAAATTATGGAGTATCTATACATTAATAATGTCTCATGCTAGAAGCATACATTAGAAAAACTTTATACTCTCTCTTAAGGGTTATAATATAAATATCCATAATTACTCATATGAACCAGAAGTTCTATGATCTTTATGATTTGACATGACCATATCAGATATCCATGGTACACGATAATGCATTGAACTATTCATTTGGGCGTATACTAAAGAACCAGAAGATTCTTTTCCTCGATGATAGTTTTTACCGCATGATTTACGGATTGTCATTTTAATGAGACAATATTCTCGCCGTTAGGGGGAGGGAAGAATGTACCTGAAGTACGATATGTTCCTAAAGAACGACGAGAATTATCGTGGAATTCATCCACTCTGTCTCATCTAGACTCACGTACCACTCAACGTGAAAATCAAATTCCTAATGCATGCCAGAAGCGTGATAGATCAATAGGTTCAAAAGAATAAGCTCCCCATAAGTGGAGATCAAATGAAAAATCATGCTCTAATAATGATCCAGAAGAAGTTATACATAATGCTCCAGAAGAGATTATGAACAATAGATCCACTTTCTCTAAAACTCCAGAAGAGTATAATATCCCTGAAGAGAAACGAGTTCCAGAAGTGACAAACTCTTGAAGAGGAAAAGGTACCTAATAATATTGAGATCTCTGTATTTTATATGCATGTAAGAGAAATGTGGAATCACAAATAAATGATCATCGATGACATACTATTGAAATTTCAAAGGGCGATGATTACAATGAACCACATAGCATAAATGAATGTCGACAACCAAAGTGGAAAGATGCTATTAAAGCAGAATTAAGTTTTCTTGAAAAGTGTGGTATATTCGAACCTATAATACATACCCCAAAAGATGTTAACCCTGAAGGTTACAAATGGATGTTTGTAAGAAAACGAAATGAGAAAATAAAATTACTAGATATAAGGCACAAGGTTTCCTGCAGAAACCTGGGATTTGAATACGAAGAAACATACTCATAAGTCATGGATACAATAACGTTCCATTACTTAGAAAGTCTCGAAGTTTCTGAAAAATTGATATGAGACTAATGGACGAAGTAACAACTTATCTATATGGGAATTTATATGAATCCCTGAAGGATATAAATTGCCTAAAACAAAAATCAAAGAGTATGTACTCAATAAAGCTAAGACGTTTATTGTACAGCTTAACGCAGTAGGTACAACCGTCTTAGTGAATACTTGATGAAAGCAGGATATGAAAACAATTTCATTTGCCCGTGTGTTCTTATAAATACATCCAGTAAGAGATTTGCTATTTTGACAATTTATGTTGATAATATAAATTCAATTGGGACTCCTGAAGAGCTCAACAAAACTTCAGAATATCTTATGAATGGATTCGAAATGAAAGATCTTGGAAAAACAAGATATTGTCTCAGCCTGCAGATTGAGCGGAGTTCAAATGGGATACTTTTCATCAAACAACATATGTTGAAAAAAAATCCTGAAGCATTTTAATATGGACAAATGTCATCCATTAAGTACTCCTATGGTGGTATGGTCACTTGACCCAAAGAATGACTTTTTTTTCGTCCAAAAGAAGATACAAAAATCTTCTTGGTCCTGAAGTACCATATCTTAGTGCAATTGGTGCTTTATTATATTTGACACAATGCACTAGATCTGACATTGCATTTTCAGTTAAGTTATTAGCCAGATTTAGCTCTGCACCAACTCGAAGGCATTGGAATGATGTGAAGCACATTTTTCGTTATCTTCGTGGAACGTCAGACATGAGCCTATTCTATGCAAATGATTCTAATAATGGTGCACAACTGAAGGGTTATGCAGATTCAGGATATCTTTCAGATCCTCACAAGGCTCGCTCACAAACAAGCAAGTCGAGAATGCGTGTGGATAAGGTCTTTGGTCGTCATATTCGTACTGCATGCGGACTATCTCTCATTACAGATGTTCCAACAACTATTTATGAAGACAATGCAACATGCATTGCTCAAATCAAAGGGGATATATCAAGGGTGATAGAACGAAGTATATTTGTCTAAAATTCTTTTACACTCATAAGCTCCAGCAGAGACATGAAATTGATGTTCAACAAATTCAGTCAAAGAACAATTCAGTCGACGTCAACAATCAAGAAGTTGGTGTATAACATTGGGATGCGACGAGTTAGCGACCAAAATTCTTGAAATCTTGTACTTATGAGGGGGAGTAATTTTTTTTATGACATTTTGCGAACTGTACTCTTTTTCCTTCGCCTAGATTTTGTCCCAATGGGTTTTTCTGGCAAGGTTTTAACGAGGCAGTGATTAAACGTATACACCATTACACGATTAAGTTAAATTGTACTTTTTTTCCTTCGCTTTGGTTTTTTCCCACTGGGTTTTCCAAGCAAGGTTTTAATGATGCAATTATCTTAGCGTGGTGGTCATCCAGGGGAAGTGTTGTGAATAAAATGGATACCCACCACTCCTCCTAGTCATAACCTCCCCCACTCTTCAACTCCATAACCCCTCTCATTCAACTCCATAACCCTCACTATTAATCACCACATTATCTACCCCCTCACCTCTATAGGTTTATAACTTTCCACCTTTGGGATTCTTCCATGGACCCTATAAATTGAGGGGTTTGTAATGTATTCCATAACCAACAAGTGAAGAATAAATCATCTCTCTACTTCTCTTCTCTATATGCTTGCGTGCTTTGTTTATGTACTCTTATGTTCATGTATTATAGTTAGTTTACAACATTTCCAACATATTATTGATTTATAATCGAGCCTGATTTGCTTTCTTTGTTTTTTCTCTTATTTTATCAGACTGCATAGCATCTTAGCTACAAACTTGTGGTTGTTTGGGCGTGTACTTCTTTTATTAATATTAAGAAGTAGCAGGTCTAAAATTCTCATTTTCAAAAAAAAAAAACATATTATTGATTTATTAGAGCATATCAAAGAGTTTGGCTCCTCCAACTAAATTAGAGGAGTGGAAGCAGGGCCTGAGAATTGTATTTTTTATGGGACCCAGGTAAACTTTTAGAGTGGGTACTATATACATTAAAAAAATGTTTTAAAATATTATCTTATTTTAAATTACAAATGTTTAAATTACAAATACAACATTGTTCAATCATTATAAATTTTTTTTGAAAGAAGCACAATCATTAAAATTGAAATCTCTTAAATAAAAATTTCTTGTAACAACATTAGAAAACACATAAATATCCATGTGAAATTATATTCATACTAAAATCAATCAAATAAAAAAGTACAATAGCAAAAAAAATAATTAATCAAATAAATATTACTTAAAAATTATTCTTCTTACATTTTGAGCAGCAAATGTCTTTAGAAAAATTGATATCATTATCTCTTATAGGACATTTTTCTACTAATAAGTCTCTTGAATTTTGATCAAAAAATGCTTATCCAATTTCTTGGATCATATATGTTTGAAGAAATTTTCGATATTCTTCAATCAAATCTTCAGTTTCATAATTTTCTTAACTAATTTTGTTTTCATTTCCATTATTATATTCTTCATTCATATATTCTTCAAAATTATGTTCTTTATTCATATTTTCTTCATTTTTATGTTCTTTATTATTATTTTCAATCATATTATCTCCGTTCATGGATTTTAATGGGGGTGGAGTTTTAGGGATTTTAATGGGGATGGTTGGAGAAAAATTGCTTGGGATTATCTAGTGAAAAAAAAAAACAAAAATGCTTGGGAGAGGAATCGATGGGTTGGGTTTTGGGTATTTGGGGTGAGTTTATTTTGTTGGGCATAGGCCTTGGGATGTGAAATGAGTATGCAAGAGTGAAGAGTCCAGCAGCCATGCAATCAACTTAATATTTTTTTCATGGGCTTACATTGTATGGGTATAGCAGGGTTGGGGGCCCTCCCTGGGTGGGGGCCATAGGCAGTGGCCTTGGTGGCTTCTACCCAGGGCCGGACCTGAGTGGAAGATAAAAAGCATCTCAAAAAAACTCTTCAACATTCAACAAATCAAATGGAGGAGTTTGAAAGCTTACCAGATAGGGGAGACATGTGAGAGCTCCCATGTATGGGTCCACAATTCCACATGAAAAAAAATCTCGTATGGTGGGTCCCACATAACATTAATTAATTTGAATTTAAATATAATTAATAATTAATATACTTTTAAAAAATATGATATTTAATATAATAATATTTTCTCTCATACGGTGGTGGGTCTCCCATGCTCCCACGTTAAATTTTAAATATAATTGATTTGAATTGAAAAAAATATTGATAAATATTATTGTAGGAGCCATTTAGAGAGTATGGTTAGAGTGAACACATTAATCAAGTCACATTAACTAGATATATGTGTCATGCACCACCAAATGAATTAGGCATTGGTGGAGCATGATTGGAGTCTTGGAGATGCTCTTATATAATTATATATAATTATATGTACAGCATGATTAACATGAGTCATTATCCTTCAAAATATAAATAGACAATTCAGCCTTCCTGTTTAATTTTGGAAATCGAGTTTAAAAAACAGTTTTCTTTTTATTTAAAATAATTTTTCAGAAAGAATTAAATTTTTTATTTTTTATAAATAAAAGTTGTTTTCGAGGATAGCTGGGAACTCTTAAAATAAGTTTTAATTAAATATGATTAATCAAATAATAAAATCTTCAAAAGTTATTACAACTCTTTTGCTGTGATTAGGCAGAGAAAGAGGGGGATGAAATGAGACGGGAGAGAATAACCCTTAAAACATGTTTGTTTTAAAAGAATAAATTGATACAATAATATTAGAATAAGTAAGAATAAACTAAATATTGATTTTTCAATTCCCTTTGGAATAAAGTTATTATACTCAATACCACTATATCAAATCATTTGTCATTACTTATTATTAATCATAAGGCTTAAATATTAAATCATGTTTTTGTCTATTATAAATTATTATCCATATTTTATTCATTTTTTATTGACAATTTATTTATAACCAATCAAACAACAAAATTTTTAAAAACTTTATTATTATATTTTTTTAAATAAAAATAATTAAAAACATAAATTTTATTTATCTAGAATAATTTATGTCGCTACCAAATGGAGTTCATTTTAGGGTCCGTTTGGTTGCATGGTTTGGAGCGATTCCGCTTTTTGAAAAGCTAAAATCTCAAAATCGTGCAGCCAAACGGGGTGGATTCCGATAGAATCAAAAGATGGATTCTTTTTAATTTTTCTCTCAAAATCCGTGTTTTAAAAAGCTTAAAAATTGTGATTTTTTGTCGGAATCGATTTTTTGAATTGAAAAACACTACCAACCATTAAACTCCTTTCGAATATTGATTCTTAAATTAAAAAAAAACATCCCAAAAAAGTGAAAGTCTAAAATCATCTTAAAAAACAGCTTTATTTTAAAAGCTAATTTTCAATCTGTGTTTTCAAACGGAGCCTTAACCTTTTTTTTTTTTTTTTTTTCTCCAATGTCCCGGATTAGTGTGCATAGCTCTCATTTTACTCCCACAAGGCTGGCCTATTGTTTCAGTCGTGCCATTTAAATCCACACATCACTCTTCATGCAGAATTCCATGATATCTAGACCAACCATCTAAACACAATCCTTCAAAATCCATGTAAGCCATCACCATGAGTCAGGCACTACAGCTTCACCCTCAAAATTGTCCTTCCTCCCAAAACCTAAACCCACATGCCTCCAACACCACCATCAGATCTCTTGCAAATGGAGATGACCCTGAAAAGGCCCTCCTCTTCTACATAGCCCTGCAAAAACAAAACCAACCTCTAAAGCCAGACAACTTCACCTACCCTCCCCTCCTCAAGTCTTGCAGCAGATTAAGAGCAGCCTCTGAAGGGAAGCAACTCCATTGCCTAATCCACAAGAGTGGTCTACATAAAGACATGTTCATCCAGAACTCCCTCATCCACATGTACTCAAGTTTCCAAGAATCAGAACCTGCGGTGGCGGTGTTCGATAGAATTACTCAGAAAGACGTCGTCTCCTGGACCTCGATCATATGCGGGAGAGTCGATAATGGCCGTTCGATGGAAGCTCTGCGTCTGTTCGATCGAATGCGGGGTGACAGTGTTGCACCTAATGAGGCAACCATAGTCTCCGTCTTGCGAGCTTGTGCGGATGTTGGCGCGCTTAGCTTCGGTCAGAAGGTTCACAGGTGCGCGATTCGGAATGGAATCGCTTGTAGGGTTAATGTGATCTCGGCTTTGATAGACATGTATGCGAAATGCGGGTGCGTAGAAAGTGCGAAGAGGGTGTTCAAGAACAGAGGAGGCGTCAAAGGCGACGTCTTTGTGTGGACGGCCATGGTTCATGGGCTCGTGAGCAATGGGAGGTGCGGCGAAGCTCTCGATGTTTTTAATTGGATGAGAGATTTGGGTGTGAGACCGAACGCGAGGACTGCGACTGCGGTCTTGTGCGCCTGCAGAAATGCGGGGTGGGTTGATGTGGGATATCAGTTTTTCAAGAGGTTACCTGATTATGGGATACAGCCTGAAATACAGCACCATGGATGTGTGGTCGATCTTCTTGCGAGGGCGGGATATCTGGAGGAGGCGGAAGTGCTGGCCAAAATGATTCCGGATGAGCCTGATGAGATTACATGGCGGACATTGATATGGGCATGTAAGGCTCATGGAGACATCGATCGAGCTGAACGTTTGGTGGATGAATGGCTTTCGAGAATGGATGAAACTGATGGAAGTAATTATGTGCTTCTTGGCAATGTTTATGCGAAAGCTGGGAAGTGGGAAGAGAAAGCGAGATTGAGAGAATCGATGGTTCGGAAAAGTATACGAAAAGAACCAGGATTCAGCAGGATTGAATTGGGTGGAAGGATTCATGAATTCGTAGCAGGAGATTCTGATCATCCACAAGCCAAGAGAATATATGAGAGGTGGAATCAGATAATGGAAATGATGATAGAAGAAGGTTATAAGCCAAAGCTGTCGGAGGTATTGCTGAACGTGGAGGATGAAGCGAAGGCTTCGCAGCTGCACCACCACAGCGAGAAACTTGCTGTCACATTTGAGCTGATCCGTACCAGACCGGGGACCAAAATATTGGTTGTGAAGAACTTGAGATCCTGTGAGGACTGCCATGCATCAATGAAGCTTGTTTCCAAGATCACACGGAGGGAAATAGTCATAAGGGATCGAATTAGGTTCCACAATGGGGCCTGTTCTTGTGGGGATTACTGGTAGCAGAAGGAAATATAGGTCATTGATGTTCAGGAGGCATAATTTGAGAGAGATTGGACAATCCATCAGAGTATCTGTACAATGACAGTAGATTTAGTACTTGAATAATGTGAAAAAATAAGAGAAATGTACCCAATCCACCATGAGTCCGCTTCTGTGGCAACACTGGCAGTCGCGAAAGAGCACCTTCATAACAGGTTGTATATTCACTCCATGAGCAAGCCCCATAATAGCCTAGTTATCACCGCAATGACCAGTAGAGATATGCATGTTTGGATTCAGGAGAATGATTTGCAGATTTGGAGAATTGGTTCTCAGGTTCCTCATTAAAGTTCCAAATTGTAATTCATCAATAGTCTAATTTCATCACTCCAATCCCTTCTGATACTACAACAATGACAATGATTTCAATACATGATATTTAATAATTCTAACATGACTTCACAATGAAACACAATGAACAGTTATCAGGAAACATGGGTGTATGTGCTTGTGTGTGCATACATGTACATACATACGTACATATATGTATACCATCTTAGAACTGTTAATTGATAGAAGGATAAGAACCAAGAATAGATGAGCAGTTTCTGCACAAAAATTAACCCCACTTTACATCACTAGAAAATTTTGAAGTCTGGAATAGGGGTGGCCATGGGCCGGGCTTTTTTCGGGCTGGCCTCAACCAGGCCTGAGGGGCTTCTGGACTGGGCCCGGGCCGGACCTAAAGTCCAAAATCAGGCCCGCGCCCGCCCATAGGCCCGGCCACGAACGGGCTAAGTGTAGGCCGGGCCTGCTTTTGTGGCCCACACTTTTTTATTTTTTTAGTTAAATTAAAATATACAATAAAGTAAATAAAAAATTTGAATAACTTAAATTGAAAATATTTTAAACAATAAAACTATTTGAATTGAATATTGATATAACTTCATAATAATTGCACGTTATAAGTTTACAACAAGAAATATTTGAACATTAATTGAATAGCTACTATAAATTCATAGAATTTTTTTTAATGAAACATTACAATGATTGAATATTATCTTGTGGGTGATTACTGCATCACAATAAAAGGAGTAGATCCCAACTAGGTTAGCATCTACCCATCTTATCTACCATTTGCACAACTCTACCCAAAACCATCCTTCAAGAAATGACAAGAATACAAGTAAATTTAAACTAAATTTAAATTTAAATTTACATCATCAACTTGGTCTTAAAAGAGCCTCCTCAACCAAGATAGTCTGAGTTCTTTGTTGTGCTTTGTACCAATCTCGTAGGCACACGCACTGCTCGACTACATCTGGATGTAAACAACTACTATAATCATCCAATACTCGATTTTCAGAGCTAAACGCTGATTCTGAAGCAATTTGTGAAACTGGAACAATCAATAAGTCTCGAGCCATAGCAGAAAGAACATGAAATCGATTTTCTTGCCCCTTCCACCATGCCAAAACATCAAAAGCCCCTTCACCGTCTTTAGAGAGATCGATCAAATGATTCAGCAAAGAACTTAAAAACTTCCACTTGAACTTCGTAGAGCAACTTCAGAGACTTTGAGAGTATGAGAGATAAGTGATTGAAACTTGAAAGGTTATGGGGGTATTTATAGTGCGTTTGTGAATTTTGAAATTCAAATTGCAGTTGAATTTTTATCATAATATTCTCCAACAGTTATAACGGGATTTCCATTATTGAAATTTTCAATATTTTTTAATTTTGATTGAAATTTATTGAGAACCCCACACATAGAAAATCACACCACATTGGGAATCCCATTATAGTTGTTGGATAATCTTATAATAAGAATTTCAATTGCAATTTGAATTTTAAAATTCACAAATTCGAACTATTATAAAAAAAAATAATGCTCTGGGAACGAATTCCGTTCGAACGGCATTCGAACGGATTTATTTTTTAGAATATGAACTACCGTTCTAACGGCATTCGAACGGATTTATTTTTTAGAATCTGAACTACCGTTCGAACTCGTTCGAACGACATTCGAACGGCCACTGTTCAACATGTCAGATCATATGCACCATTTTAATATATGGTTATAAAAAAAAATCAATTTACAATTTGAATTTCAAATTTAATGTTTGATTGAAATTTATAGGGAACACTACACATTGGAAATCTAAACACATTGTGAATCTCATTATAGTTGTAGGAGATTAAAAAAATCAATTTATAATTTGAATTTGATGCATGATTGAAATTTATTAGGAACCTCACATATTGAAAACCTCACTACATTGGGAATATCTCAATATAATCGTTAGTGGAATCCACTAAATTTCAAAAAATAGCCGTTGGAGAGGGTTTCAAAAAATATCTGTTGGGGAGAGTTTTAAAAAAAACCCTTAGGGCCCATGATTGGGCCGAGCCCGGGCCTACGGGCAGGCTTTCCCGGGCTGGGCTCCGGGTCGGACTTTTGAGTTTTTTCCCAAGGCCCAAGCCCGGCCCTATGGAAGATCCGGGCCCGGGCCGGGCTTAGGCCCAAAAATTTCCGAGTCGGATCCAGGCTCGCGGGCCGTTTGGCCACCCCTAGTCTGGATCCTAGAACCATTCCCTAGAAACCCATTATGGATTGGACCATCCATATCCCTAAACATTGGACTTATCTTGGACTGCTGAATCTCAAGATACACAACATATTTACTGATAATTCTTCATGGAATATCAAAAATACAAGAACTCACAAATAAGCCTATCAAGGGATCAAACTCGGAGCAGATGTGTTCATATACCCGAATTTGTTACATACTATTTTATCCGCATTGTATCAAATGGATATTCAAAACACAATATCTGAATCCGAATCAGAATGAAGTATTTGAATTTAGAAAATTAACCAAATCATTATATTCATAAATATATTTATTTGAAAAAAAAATTCATCCAAATTTTCGAATTCTGAAAACGGATCAAGATGTCAATTTTTTTTTCTGAATAATTGACATGCTCATTCACAAAAAAAAAAAAAAAACTCAATTATTCCATTCAAATTGAATAATAAACCAATCAAATCACAGATAACAAATCAGCTCTTCTAAGCATCTAAATCAACTTAAGATTCAACAAAGCATGAAAGATTTTTATTCAGCTCACCAGAACACAAAGGGAGAGGCATCGAACGATCGGAGGAGGCCCCCTCGCCGTCCGATTCCAGATCCTATCGGAAATCCATGACAATCAGATGGTCCGCCGTCATCTTGAGATCCACATCGCCCAGATGAACCGCCATTTTTGGGGGTTTCGAAGCGTAGACGACATGTCAGGGTTTTCGGTGGTCTCTCCCGCTCAAAATGAAAAAGACGCCCTTGGTTTTTTGGTTTTTCAGAAAATCTTCACCGTCAGATAATGATGATTTGAAGGTATCAACGGTTGGGATGTGAATGGGCTTCAAGATGGGCTTATCATATACGTATCCCCGTTGCGCTCTTTGGCATTTTTGTTCACTCATCGTATCAAGTTAGAAGTTTTTCATATTTTTTATAGGTTTTTTAGTTTTCAATCTTCCTGTAAACATTCCTATTTAGGGATCGATCCCTCAGTTCTTCGTATTTTAGTTTTAGTCTTTAAATTTAAAGACCAAATAATTTATGGATAAGTCCATCCAGGGACTAAAAAGGAACACATCCTTTAAATCTGGAGACTAAAACCAAAATATGAATAAGTGAGGGATCGATCGCTAAATCATATGGTTTATGGAGACTTAAAAATAAAAAAAACATTTTTTTATAATAGTCTCATTTAATTTATTGAAATATATACTTCATATTTTATAAAATTACATACCCTATTAAATAAGGTATATAATTTTTTTAAAATTGAAAACATCCGTCGTCTACCATTTTTAGTGTAAAATACCCTATTAAATAAGGTATATAATTTTTTAAAAATTGAAAACATTTGTGGTCTACTATTTTTAGGGTCCTTTTGGAAACACAGATTGAAAAGTAGGTTTTAGTATAAAGCTGTTTTTTTACATGTTTTTTGACCATGTACTTTTATAGGCTACTTTTTATTAAATCCAGGAATCACGTTTGTTGCTGCTTACTTAAGCTGCTTAATAATATTTGAAATCTGCTCATGTTTTGTTACAAAAGCCAAATTGTAATAAAACCCATGGATCATATTTACCCATTTACCCCCATCTTCAAATACATATATTCCTTCCTATCATTGATAACAAGCTACCTATCATTTGGTTTTGGAACTCATATTTATATCCGACATAATAGTATGTAAATTGTATGTATGCACCCATATGTTGTTGATTCACTGTGGGGAAACTAGGGTTCTGAAAGAGGGGAAGAAATAGAAATCGAGAGAGAAAAAAAAAGTTCCCCTGATAGAGCGAGAGAGCTTGGCAGTGATATTATAAAAGGGTGCAAATGATGTGTATTCATAAGGGTAAAATTGTCAGTCAAATAACCACCCACAGCTTTTACACATTTGGATTCCGGGTAAAGCATTCATTTGGTGCTTTAAAAAACACAGCTTTTGAGGGTCAAATTGACCAAAAGCTATGCTTAGATTTTCAATTAAGCTGGGATGTTTGACAATGATTTTGAGTACTTACACTTTTTCAAAATCAGAATCAGACGCAAATCGTGATGCCAAACGGGACCTTAGTGTAAAATGGACCGAGAGTAACACCTTTCCTTTTGAAAATCCAATTCACTTTTCAAAAAATAATGTGTCAGTAAATTTTGAAACGCTGATGATTTAAGGGCCCGTTTGACTCCGCGGTTGCATGGATTCTGTGGTGGAAAAGCCGTAGAAATGCAGACGTGGAGCCAAACACCTTTTCAACTTTTGCGTTTCAATATATTTTTATGCGCTAACAGTGTGTTTTTTGCTGCGTTTCAAACTCTTTTGAAACTATGCTTTTAAACTATGAACATTTTTGGGTGGCATTTCATAATCTTGGGGTTTCAACCACTGATCCAAACGGACCTAAGAAGAAAATGTTGCACCTATCAAAAATCGTTTACATCCATGTTTGTATTGAATTATCAAAATCTGCCCAAACGCGAATTAGAAATGGCGTTCTAGAAAATACGGAGGATGCTCATTTTTGTTGAATATTTTTTTGAAAGTATATATCTATCTAGTGAAGTATTGTATACTTGAATTAATAGATTACATTTTATTTTATATTTTTTTAAAGCTAGTATATAATAGAACCGCGAGTACAAAAAAATTATTTATATGAATAAATTAATATACATCCAACATCATTTTGAGCTTCAACATATATAATCTTTTGTTTATAACTGATATGCTTCATGAAATCTCTCTTGGTTTAATGACATTTTATATCATGGTTCATCAGAATGTCATACTTGATATTACCTTTCAATAGCCAAAATAAAACATCTTGATCTATCCGAATCTTTTACATGCTTCATCACCATTGCAACACTTAAACTTGCATTAAGAACCAAAAAATAAATCTAGAAGCAGTTGAATGATATTGCATTTCGAAACTCTCTGTTGATGTTAGGAGCAATACTTGCTACAGGTCTTACACTTGATAACCAGATTTTTTAAGTATCCAATCAATACCTTCACATGTTTATCCCTAGTAGTCATTGCACAACGGTACAAGACTTACATGTGTTAAGGATAGTGTTAAAGAAGATAGATTGTAATATGTTGTAGGTGTTTGGGAATAGTTCCACATTGAAAATTTGAAAAAGATTTTTCTACTTTATATATTAGCCCACATGTGTAAGGGTGTCTTGAAAAATACAAAGGGCCTTGAGTTTGTTGTAAACTCCAACTATCTTCTCTATCCAACTATCCAACAGACGAAGGTCATCCAAAGAGAGTCCTTCAGATATCAAAATAATAATAATAATAATAATAATAATAATAATAATCTCTGTTTGCATAATTAGACAACCTACTCACACCAGTGAAAGTCAATAATGGAGGCAAAGGGCATAAACTCACATCATCATTTGATAATATCTCTTGTTATTTTTGTTGATTTGAAATCAATCACCACATATGGGCAATCTAACCTCAAATGCTGATTCAAGCACAAAATGCTTTCCTTTTCAAACAGCTTTTGTTTATTGGACTAATGCTCCACTAATGACATTAACAACAAAATAAGGGGAAGGCACGAACTGATGTCATCCTTACAACAAGCTATGTTTATCACACAAAAAAATTAATTATCAATTGTTTTGTGAAAGATTATATTTTATTTAGACTTGCATCATGTATAATTATTTTGCATAAAATTATTGCATGGCTTCAAAGCTTCCTCCACCCACCATGAATATACAAATACATGGATACCACTCTCAGCATAACCTATGGTTTTAATCAAACTTTAAAAGGCACTAATTACCATTTCATCACCACCACCACCACCACTACAACAGGCTTCCACAATCACAGAGGTATGCTTAAAAAACAAACAACTCTCCCCCACTAAATCATCAAACACCCAATGAAGGAAATTAATAAATAAAAGTATTTGTTTTTCATTTGCTCTGTCTTCCTCAGCTGAACATCTGAAGACAAGTGGTTGGTCACATGCACCCATCACCTTCCAAGTACAGATATTAATATTTCTCAATCAACCTCTTTTCCTAACATGCAAATCAAATCCTAAGATGGAAGAGTGAGCATGACATGAAATTTCATCACCCCAACCTTAGCTTCATTTTTTTTTATGTGGTGGGACTAATATAGTATTAGCAAAGCATACATCTTCACCCACTTGTTATTTCTTCCTTTCATAAAGCACTGTCAGGAACCATGGTATTTTGAAAAGGATCCATTAAGAAAGCATCATTTTTTTGGGGGGTCAGTGTATACAGTTAAAAACCCTATGAAAGTAAAGTATATGACTTATGCCTACCATGTTGAAAAAATACATCTCCCAACATCATTTTTTTTATGCTAATACAACCACCTCAATTGACTAAATAAATTATAATGTGATATAATCATCTCATGCATAAATCCAAGAACAATGAATTAAAGCTCGTAGATTAATTCCTCGGTTCCTGAATTCACATGGCGTATAGATCGTGAAGACGTTTAAAATATAATCGGATCCAACGTCTGAGAGAAGTCCGTACGTTTTAAATTCACACAACAGTATTTTGTCCCCAGATATGTCAATGGTTAATTTTGAAGTTTAGCATTTTAAACTGCTGTTAATCTTTTCTTCCTTTTTTTTTTGTTTGTGTATTTCATTGTCTGACTGTGTGTCATATTGTATTAAGTGAAAAGGATTACATTATATTAGTGCTTATTACTTAAATAATGCATATCATGAATCAAGCATGACAGCCTTTGTCTCCTATATGTATCATATTTTAACTGGTAGATGGAGATGGGAATTCACAAAAGACCTTTAATTATTGTTAAGTTATTATTGATGCAAGTGTGATGAAGTACAGATGTTGAGGACTTCAAGAAAAGAAAAAAAACAGGCATCTATCTTCATAACATTTCACCTTGAACCACCCCATATGTTATGTCCCCTTCATGAAATATAAATAATGATTTTTTTATATTTCTGCTATTGCAATTCTCATGGGGTATGGCTTTGATGATTATTTTTTCTGAATGATCTGAAAACAGCCACATAGCCAGATGAGTGTCCTTGAATTTGAATTTATGGACACCTACATGATGAGACTTGTTGTTTAGTTTGGAAATTTGGTCCTCCATCTGCTACATAATTATTTGTGTTTCTGTAGCATATTTTGAATACCATAGACTATGAGGTTTTTCAGTAATACCATAGCATATTTTGAATACTACAGCTCACAGATATAAATACCATAAAACATAAATTACTCCGGTTTCTCATACCGAAAGCATTGACATCTACCAACATCTAATTGATATACCTTAAATGGAGTGTCTGAGTGGATGCAATGACTTGATTAGTTATCAATGTGAACAATTGGATTATTTGATGTGATCGTGGATTGAATGGATCTGCCTCAGATTAATAAATGAATGTATCTGAATTAGTTTTATTGTGGTTATTGGATGCAGCTTTATTTAATGTAAAAAATGCAGTAACAGAATCTTGCATTTGAGCCACATAAATTCCTTTTCTTTTTTTTTTCCTTTTTTGGGGGAGGGGGGGGACATTATTTCGGACACCAATTGATGAACAACTTAAACCCAAAGGAACAAAAAAATAGATCTCGAGTCAATTATGACCACCGTAAAATCTTTCAAAGTTCTCCATCACTTTTAGATAGTCAAATTCTGGTGTTGGAGCTTATGTTACTTTTTATTGTTATCTCCTTCATCAAATGCATTGAAATCTTTGCAGAAACTCATTCCACCCCCACCATTAATCATTCTGAACAACTCCAACATTATAAAAATTAAAAGTTGCACTTTTTCATCACAAAATATAAATAATAGAAGACGTAGGAATTTTCAAATCACCACCCAGTAGAAACAAAGTATGGCTTTCAGTGCATGTGGGTCTAGATCATAATAGAATTCATCTCATTTTGCATAAACACTAAACAACGCTTACAGATCATAAGAAACACAAAGGCCAAAAACTCAGAAACCACCACTATCTTCAATTTAATTCTTTATGCACTCCTCTTATACTTGACAAAAAATAAAAAATAAAATAAATAAAAGAATAGAGAAATAAACAATAGTGATGGAACCACCCACACATATTAAATCACATAAAAGAAGCTTTCATCAAGGTCCAACCACATTAATTCAGTAGAGGCAATGAAAAAGTCTGGCATCAGCAATAAAGGCTGTGCTTCTACATATTATATGATTCCTATCTAAAGATATAATTCATTAATTAAATACATTTTTTTCTCTCAATCACAAGTGGGCTCATCTTTTTTGTCATTTTCTTCAGTCTCATCAATCAATCAACATAGAAACAAACACAAAATAAATAAAATAAAAATAGATAGAACCTGCTTTACTTTTAATCCTAATTTCCGTGGTGTATAAATTCATGTACTTCAAAATGAATACATATACGTTTATAACATCATTCATGAAAAAACAAAAGAGCATCCTCACCCAGCATAAACCAGCAACCCAAATACAAGAAAACAGACAGAATGAAACATTCGTGCAGCAATAGTGGATATTGTTACATTATACACTAAAATTTTTTAATAAAAGGGGGGGACCAATTACATTCATGGTTCATGAATGCATCCACAGCTAAATGTATTAAATCCCTCAACCCCCACATCACATATACAGACCTAAAAAAAAAACCAAACCAAACCAACCCGTTGTCCATCTCATGGTCCCCAATACACTAATAAACTAAGTAATATATTTGTCCTCCCTTCCAACCCATCCATACATAAAACATAACAACAAAACAAAAGAAACACCAATAGATAAGTAACACCTGCACATCCACCACCACAAACCAAAGAGTGGTCTTTCCATATAATTCAGTACTGAAAAATGTCTGCAGAGGCCATGATGGGCTGGTTCACACAGAACAAGTTGTTGCTCCATGGATTCATGGAGAACCCATCAATGGTGGCAGCCTGAGTTTCATCATAGAACAACCCATTAGCATTGTTTTCAATTCCATTGTTCATGTAGTGGACGATCTCATTGAGGGACTGAAGTCTAGTGCTCAATTCAATCATCTGAGTCCGAAGGACCGAATTCTCCGATTCAAAGCGCGAGTAATGCTGGGTAGTGATGTTAAGGCTCGTTATGATCTGGCTGTTCTCCTTCCTCAGCTTGTTCACCTGCGCCAACAGATCGTCCAGGTGCTTCTGCTTTCGCATCCTGGACCGCCTCGCAGACTCTCGATTCGACAGCATTCGCTTCTGCTTTCGTTGGTTCATCACCATCTGGAGGTCCTCCTCGGACCCAGAGTTTGGGAGTTGAGTAGTTCCTGAAGAAGTACCACTTGAAGAAGCCATAGATGCTTATAATTGTGTATATACACAACACCCACCAATATAAAATAGGATTTGGGGATGATAAACAGGTCCCAGATAGTAGTACTAGTTAATAAAAGACTTGATTTTTATAATTTGGGCTTGAATTATTTTGATTGAACTATATATATATCTATATATATAAAAGGGAAGCAAAAGCAGGACCCTATAGACTTCAGAGAAACAGAGAGTTCATGAAAACACGTAGAACCAGTAGAGGAAGACAACAGAGAATGACTGAACTAAGTGGGTCCTGCGTCGGAGGGAGGAGTTGATCATAAACCCGGACCGGATAATCTCACTGATAATAGGAGACATGAAGCAGGTACATCAAAATATAATTCATGTGAAACACTGAGAGGGTTGTTTAAGATTGGATTTTGAGGCCTTGATTGAACAAGACCCAATGAAGGATTCTTCAAAAGGAGGGACCTTGAGACTGAAAAATCAAAACTTGTGCAGAAAAACAGGATATCTGAACCAGAAACTCAAAACCCAACAGCAGAAAATTTAGCAGAGGATCCCCTCACAAACAGATAGGATTCTGAGCTTCAAAAACCACCCCAAATTCACAAAAAAAAAACCCAAAATCACAAAAAACAGAACTTCAGAAGCTCAAAAAAGAAAGAAAGAAAAGCCAAGCAAGCAAGCAAATGAAAGCTTCAGGAAGGAAGAAGAAGAGAAAGAGGAAGAGGTTTCTGGACTTGTAAGTGATGAGACTTTATAGAAGGAAAAAGAGAGAGAGAGAGAGCCCACCATAAAATAAAAAACATAAATAAATAAATGAAATCAAAGAAAAGGAGCATTGGAATCTCCTCTCACACAGTTTGATGAGGGCATGTGGGGGTGGGAGAGAGATTTCCACACAATCGTCCATTTTCACAGCTGTGGTTACAATTCTGGGTCCCACTTCACCTCAGCAGCCAAAAAAAACCATTGTTGTTTTCCATTTATTATTATGTGAAGATTCACAGAACCAGTAAATCCATGGAGACTGTTGGAGAGATCTCTTTTGATCTCACACACCATTTACACCACTCAAACTAGGGATGCAACTTGGGTCGGGTTGAACCCGAACCCGACGGATTGAATCTGATTTTTACATGGGTTGAGTTGATAAATCGGGTTCGGGTTCGGGTTCTGGTTCGGGTTGGCCAATTCGGGTTGACTCACAAATCGGGTTGGGTTCGGGTTGGCCTCCGACCCAACCCGACCCAACCCGAACCCGTAAATTAATAGTTAAAAAAAGATCATGGCCGTTTATTTTGTAACTTCTAATATGAGTAGTCCAAATTTTAGGTAAACCTAGCTAATCTTATCGGTTGAGTGAGGTTGATTTATTTAATTTACACATCATGTTAGAAATTCGGGTTGGGTCGAGTTGGTCCAATTCGGGTTGAAAATCGGGTTGGGGTCGGGTTGGTCCAATTCGGGTTAAGTCGGATTGGGTCGGGTTGGTTTATTTAATTTCGGGTTAGGTTCGGGTTGGTCCAATTCGGGTTGAAAATCGGGTTGGGTCGGGTTAGGGTTGGGTAGTTTGAAAATCGGGTTGGGTTCGGGTTGGGGTCAATCCGAACCCAACCCGCCCGAGTTGCAGCCCTAACTCAAACCCCCCCCCCCCCTCACCTTTTTTTTTTTTTTTTTTTTTTGGGATGCGGGGTTTAGAAAAATAGTCATGTTTTTATTGACTTTAGATTAAAAAAAATTTATTATATTTTGAGCTACAATATTTCTTTTTATTACCGTTATTAGATCCCAGAGTGACTGTACTTGTCAATACAAAATATTATAATTATTCGTTTCTGTTCGCTTCAACAATAATAAAATATATATCTGGTCGGATTTTTTATGCATTTATCAAAAATGTACATATTCAATTTGAAATAAAAAAAAAATTATTTTTTATATAAAAAATAATTAATTAGATAATATTTACTATTTAAAAAAAATTAGAACACGTGCGAACTGTATGTAAGACTACATTTAAGGTTGTATCTAATATTATTCATAATTTTATAATAATGTATATATTTTGATAAATAAAGTACATAGCTCCAATGGATCAATGCATACAATTTTATATTTTTATAATGGGGGAGATAGTGATATACTAGTATATAGTGTCTAAGGGAAATCCATGCTTAGAGAGAAAGATAGAAAGATAATACGTGTGTTGGACAAGTGATTTACGTATCTCTGTCAAGGGCTGGTCCCCCATCAGGACCAGAACAGATCATATATTATATGCATATATTGAACATGAATCATAGTTGGAATCACTATACACATTCCATGGCACACCCCCCACAGGGACCCAGGATCATGTGTGCCCAAGTTTCAGTCGCCAATTTAGAAGGGGCTCCACTAAAGGAACTTTTTGGTTTGCCTTGTTATAAGAGGTATTTGCTTTTGGAAATTATTGCCCACAATATTTTTATTAGCAACAAATGCAATGGGTGCATGTTTAGATTTTTTATTTTTTTATGTACATATAAGATTGTGACTGAGACGAAAAATATAGCTTTAATTTTAGAAAACTTACTTTTGTTATGTTTCTGATGTAATTAAAAGCAACTTTTGTTTTTTTTAAACAGAATCTATCAAAACTATCCAAACTCATTTCCAAACGCTATCTTAATCACAAAATACTAAACTTTTGTGTTCATTGACCGGATACCTTTTGTAATTGTTGACATAATATGCCTATGTTCACTTAATGCCTTTAGAGTAGGTATTTTTTTATGGTTTACCATATTACTTATAATTTAAAAAACTTACCCTATTTATCATCGCGGCCTTCATGCCCAATATAAAAATCGCTATATGCGTTTAGAATGCTTCTGACAAATAGTTTAATCATTTCTATACTTTGTATGTATGTGATATACAACTTTATGACTCTAGTAAAACTTTGTAATTATTAGTCTTTTTCTCTCTTTATGTTGGTTCAACATGACAAATTGATTCTCATGTGAAATTATATATAATTGTTTAATGTGTTGATCAACATTAAAATGATGGGCGGCTCAAATTTTCTTTCATATTCTTAATTTTGTAATATGCTTATCAAACTTTTTGCATGCATGTGAAATGTTCTTTATTTTAAATGAATATATGTTTCATGTTTGTTTGTTCATGTGTGATATTATTATTTTCACATTTAATATGATTTCACACAAGGTCATGATAGTTCTACAAAAGGTAACACACTATGCCATAAATTTCAATATGTTGTTCCTTTGTTGGGTAATCAAAGTTGTGGTAAGCCCTTCATCTGTAGATATTTTGTAATGTATATCTACCACCATTAATAACATGTGGAAAAATAAACATTTCAGTGAACACCAGCTCATATGGGATCTGAATGTTTTGGGTACATGTATATAAGTGATTTAGAGGACCATATAATAGAAACAATGGGAAACTGTTTCAATTCACTGTTGTCCCTCCAGGCTCCAACCAGTGACAAAAACCAGATTTAAATGCTGATGCAGTTACTGCAGGAGTGCAGGACTGCTTCAATTCATCCATATATGCCGCATTTAATTTCTTTGCAAATTTTTCTCTGATTTAAGACAAGCACAACATTCTATTTGCCCTTTTAGACCTTTATGAATTAACAACATGAACACAAACAAACAACTTTTTGACTCTCTCAATTTGAAGAAAATTAAATTTGAGAAGCATCAGAATCACAAAGATATGGGAATTATTTACCATGTGATATGCTTATGTCTTTCTTCTCCATGAAGAGGAGAGAAAAAAGGTTAAGAGGGAAAAAAAGATGAGGAATCTTTGGTCTAGTAGACTAAATAGCCTGTCCACTTAGACATAAATTCTCTCTTGGTCATTTTAATCATGGGTGTGGAATCATCATAGACATCTAGTCACATCATAATCACAGAGTTCATGTATGATAGGACATTCTATTTAAAAATGGTATGGTATACTAATTTATTCTAATTCTTAGTATGAAAAATACATTTATAAAACTTTTATATTGGATGTGAAGGCACGGCACCAATAATGGTTAATTTTTTAAATTATAAAAATTATGATAATTCATCCAAGTTAAATGTATACCTGACCTCGAAGATATTATATACCTAGGGGCTCGTTTGGATAGAGCATAAGCTATTCTGGAGTTCATATTTATTCTAGAAACTGTTGACTTTACCAATTGAATAAGCGATTTTGTGTTTGTTGTGTTTTTAGTTATTCTCATTGGGAAACATAATAATAAAAGTTGGAGTGTTTTATTGATAATGAATAAAATGTTAATAAGGTGTAAAAAGTTGATTTGACATGTGGACCTCATTGATGTATAAGAGATGATGAGAGATGATTTAATGTGATTACATGTGATTTGATAATCGGTCCTTTTATATCAGTAAAAGAATAATACAATTCCATGTGGAGGTTTGGAATACAAATACCAGTTTATTCTCACATAATTCTATATAGTTATACCTTCTTATTCCCTCTATCCAAATTTTTTTTTATCCTTATTCTTCTCTATTCCCACCTATTCCTCTAGCCAAACAACCCCCTAAGTTTGTTTGATAAATAGAGAATACTTTGTGACAATGATCTAACTAAATATATATTCCTTTTAAATAAGGTCTCGTGATCAAATTTTCTTTGTATTGAAAAAACAAAAATGGCTGCTGTTAGCCAAACTCTGTGTTGGATCACCATCTGGAACATTGTTTTTGAAAATAAAAACATCATGGTTTTGGCTTTTGTTTTTTTTTTTTTGTGAATACATTTAATTTGGAGATGTCTCTTTGAACTGGTCAAATTACAGGTGAAGAGAGGAAGCAGTGAGGAAGGGTCATTTACATAGGATAATTCACAATGTTTTCTTGGTGTCTCTTCAAAAGCACCAAGGATGGTACAAGGGGCTTATATATATTACCTGTTGATGGAAATATTAATTCATGATTTTTTGAAATGAATGGGCACCTAACTTTTTTTTAACTTATTTGAAGATTTTTGGGCCCATGTCATGCAAATTAGAGAGACAATTAATGCTTACTGTCTCAAACAAAGTTGTTGAAAGGAACAAAGAAAGAATACATTAATGATGTTTCAACCTAAACTAATGTCTATAGTACAAAAGCAAATGCACTCAAGGTAAACCTAATTAAGCACAAACCGTCGAATATGGCACGGTAACGATGACCT